>CAJPEX010003322.1:0-29883 GCA_905338405.1 Notodromas monacha | reverse complement strand
TGAGGAATAATCGGATCCGAATTGATGCAGCTGTGGGATAATCCAAAAGAAAACGTATGGATTTCAGTTTGACCTCGTGTATCTGAACCAAATTTAATCACTTCCAAACTATAGAATGTTACCCGATATTCTGTCAGTGTTACAAGATGTTTAAAGAATTGTTAATTGTGTGTATTGCATGATGTACTCCAAGAGGATGCAGGATACAGTAGTTTCTTTTTTGCGTCATTAGTAAGAAATTCAATGTCAATGTTTTAACTATTGATTTTTAATTTGTTCTTTTTCAAACACCTACAAACATCCATATTTTATGTAATTTACCATCAAACATAATTATCATTCACACTTCTGAGAAATTGTTGTTCTAGTGAAATACAGTTGATTCCTCTTTATTCGATCAGTTTGAGTCAGACTTTTTGGTCCCATTGAGCGTGTGGTCCTGTTGAACAGAGCTCCAAATTCGAAGATGATTGATTTCTAATAACAGATGGTTAGCAGTAACATAAATTCCGTAAGAAACCATACCTTAAATATAAATTAGTTGTTGCTTCTTGCAGTAGCTATTGAATGGAAACGATTTGTAAGATACAGGAGAATCTTGCTACATTGAAAAATTTTGGACCCTAAAAAATCTTCGTTGAAATTTTTTTGAAGAAAACTAAAGTAACCTTGTGGCTATTGATCCGGTATGAAAAAAAACATCTGTCGTGACTTGTGAGCATTAATCCATTATACTGTAGCAAGATTTTTTTCTAACAAGTTTCTACTGTATATCTTGACCTTTTCCAATGAATTTAATTTTTATGAGACTGTGGGCGAGCAGTGATAAAAGCTCATCATTATTTTCGCTAGTATGGCTTGGATGCACTGAGCAAGGGATTTTGTAATGGTTATATTAGGTAAAGTAATTGTTAAAAGGTGTACGATTTTTCTTGAAAAATCAATACTTGAATCTGAAAAATTATTCACAGGTGTCATCGACGTTACTCGATGAAAATGCAACGAAAAATTATTTCAACATGCGTTTGAAATTGAATAAGGAGACACAATAAGGAGACACAGACTAGAGACTAATAAATAAAAACTTGTTCCCTATTCTCCTCAACCAACCCATTTCAAAATGCATAAGCTTTGACTTTTTGTCCAAGTGATTTGAAGTTTGATCCTATTGAGGGTGGGTTTGGATTTTGTTCCTAATATTTTGATCCCATTATTCAGCTGGTCCTATTAACCGGGGGTCCTATTCAGTGGACTCCGTTCATTTTTAATTTATAAAACCACCTGTGGCAGTGCTGCCCAACATATGACCCGCGGGCAAGATCTCACCTGCTGAGATACTTAATTGGTCCTTCAGGGTCTTCCCTGCCATTTTCAAGGTGGCATCCACTTATCTGAATGCAGGTGTATTAAAAGACGAATTTGAAAATGTTTGAAATCTTGTGACAATTCTGCACGGCTATGTGTGATTCCATGCGTTTAACTGAATTGAATTCGAAACTTTTCATTTAAAGGGGAATTTTGAGTCTTAAATGAATTTGCCCTGGATAAACTCCTCACAAACCTCTGAATAAATGACCGACGGTATATTGAACTTTATACAGTGCTGTACTGTACAGGACTGTATATGAAACATGGTCTTATGTGGCCCTCGAGGACACTCCAATTCTGCAATGTGGCCCTTGGCCGCAAAAAATTGTGTTAATGTGGCCATTGGCTAAATCTGAGTTGGACAGCACTGATCTATGGATTGTTTATTTTATGTTTCAAAAAGCACAAATCATATTAAAATTGCATCTTTATTTGAGTTCTTATTCACTTTCGAAATTACTCTGATTGATAACCCGCTTCAACATTTTTCATCCGACATCTTATGTTCTAGATCATGCTTTGCGGATTTATCCTGTTTCCTGCTGCCTCACCCTGGACTCAGAGTTGCCACCGACCCGAAATTCGACGGGAAACTCGCCGACATTGAGGACCTCTTTACCAAGTTCATCGGAGAACTAATACCATCCTTTCTGGCGCCAGATAAGCTGGTGATCAAGGAAATCGGAGGACAGAAAGTTACCTGTAGAGATCTCGTGCAGTATTTCAAGAGCTACGTCGAGATATACAAGGGTGGCTCTTTGCCAGAGCCGAAGACTATGTTGGAAGCCACAGCAGAAGCCAACAACTTGTCTGCCGTGTCTTCTGGCCGAGACGCGTATTCCGCCTTGATGGAAAACGTTTGCGGAGGCGACAGTCCGTATTTGAGCACGAACGACCTGAACGACGAACACCAGAGAATCAAGGCCAGAGCCTTGGACGTATTCTCAAACACGCCGAAAATGGGCGGCGAAGAGTACTCGGAAATTTACCAACAAAAGCTGGAACAGGAACTGGAAGACCTTTACGTGAAATACAAGGCGCAGAATGAGAGCAAGAACATTTTCAAGGCGGCCAAGACTCCCGCAGTGTTGTTCACTGTGTTATTGGTGATGTATTTGACGTCGGGAGTATTTCAGTTGATTGGACTCACGTTGCCGGCGTTTGCTTGCAATTTGGCGATGTTGGCTGCTTTTGCATCGCTCATTGTGTGGGCATATTCACGATACACTGGAGAAGGCAGACAGTTCGGGATTTACATCGACGGGATTGCGGAGTTGTTGTGGAAGAACATGTTGAAGCCGGCGAGCGAGAAAGTGGTACAAAATGGGGCACAAAAGGCGGCGTTGGTGTCGATGGGGAATGTGCTGAAGGAAACTGTGGCGAAAGCCTCGGGGGATCGGAAGACTCGCTGAAAAAAATCGTGCTTCTTGTTTTTTTTTCCGCGACGAAACCCATGCGATACGAGGGAAGCTCTCGATTAGTTTCCCTGTCCAGTGATACTTTTTTTTTGTCGAAGTGTTGCGAGTGCCAATTTTTTGTTTCGAGGTCTTCTCGGGGTTCTTCCCACTTCGGCGGAACGTGCATCATTTTCCCTGAGAAGTGTATTGTACGATTCTTACGGTTGCAAGTGTGGCTTTAATGTGCATGATTAACGGCTTTTTGTCCTCTTTTGCTTCGTGTGAATGTGTTGGGTCGATGGGGAAAGGGTCTCTGGAAATTTTTCGCGATTGCGAATTATCCGTTGTCGTGTTTGAATGACCGTGATTGACTGTTTGCGAAGGGGGATCTGGAGAAATACTGTGAGTCATCAACTAATCCGCAAGTGAACGTGGATGAAACAGGCTGATATTTTAATATTAATTTTTTTTTTTGAAACGTGGAGAACGTAATTACGTGAATATAAGCCCCCTTTTTTCGAATTTTAGAAGCCCAAAAACTAGGTGTTTTTGTTCGCATATGTGTGCAATTTTCCCAAAATGGGTCTATATCAGTGAAACTTATTTGCGGCCCGCGAAACAATCAAGCTCTTCAGTTCTTCTGGAATTGAAGTTAAACTCAACCAAGAAATGGTCAGCTTTTTCACTTGAAGATGCATGAGTTGATGACTGAAAGAGCAAGGGTTGTGTTGTACCTTTTTTCTGTTTTCTGGTGAAAACCAAAATTTAATAACAAATTTAGGTTCCAGGAAAGTTACTGAAGACCTACATTCGCCTTTCAATGGAACTTGAATGTTTTTTTTAAATGAAATATCGAGTGTGCGCTTATATTTGCGTAAATACGGTACAGTGTAATTACTGTACTTTTTGCGTTAAGTATGTTTGCGTAAGTTCCATCAACAGGCGAATGTAGGTCTTCTATAACTTTCTTGGAACTGTTAGAATTTTTCTTGAAACTTCGCCACGTCTTATCCCGAGGTTCTCAACCTTGTTCTTTGCCAACTGCATTTACTCCTCTAGAGTGAGCGAATTGTGTGTGTGAAGTTTAAATTTTTTGGGCTCTCTTTTCGTAAAATGATGGAACCACCTTTGCTCAGCTAACTTGCGAAATCATTTTTTCCATGTTCTGAATTGTATGGGATTCCAATTTTTTTTCCTTCTCCATGCTTTCAATGAACTGCTTAGATTCGTTGGTGATTCGCAAAACTTCTGAGAAAACCCTCGTGTCTATTCCTGATAACAATCTTTTGTGTTTCAATTTCGCCTGAAACGGTGGAGCAGATGCGTATTGTTTCGTGAGTATTCGGATCCAGAATCGTGCGTCATCTCAAGTCATTGGTTAGTGATGGTTTTTATTTTTAACATCAAATTAATTTGTTGGAGTGGGAAGAACCTTTCCCAGTGGTTTGATCGCAGGCTTCGCCTTGTGTTTTTTTCCCGAGCTAAGCGGATTGTCGAAGATTATTCCAGCTAGGTTATTGGTTGCCATAGGTCACCGGTGTTGAGAGAAGGAGTTCGTGGGTTTGCTTTGGCCACGCGAGCCTTATTTAGTCCCCCCCAACGGGTTGAAAACACGGCCATGTTTTTTGAGCGATCTGTGGAGCGCGAATTTTTTTATTGTCCTGTATTTTATCTTGAACTACTTGATATATTGTGGGTGCCTTTTTTGTTGTTTTTTTTTCGTAGGGTGAGGGAAAGGGGGATGGATTTCTGAACCTGTGAAAAAATTCGTACCTGCCTGCCGAAATTAATAGCTTCTTTCAATGCGTGAGCGTCGGAAAGGTCTTCGGTGATCTCATTTAAAACGATGTTTAAATGTAACGCACCCAGAAATTCTTCATTTTATTGTGTGGATGTCGCCTGAACTTTCTCACGTCTTGTTTCAATCCGCAGTTTGAATTCGTTTTAACGAATAATCGATCACTACGAAGTTGTTTTTTTAGGTCCCTGTCCCATAGGCCATAGCCACAATTTTAAAACTTACTTTTCAAGTAATCTTGCGTTACGGCGAAGC
Source organism: Notodromas monacha (assembly GCA_905338405.1). Taxonomy (NCBI): domain Eukaryota; kingdom Metazoa; phylum Arthropoda; class Ostracoda; order Podocopida; family Cyprididae; genus Notodromas; species Notodromas monacha. Next base: position 25,065 of record CAJPEX010003322.1, on the reverse strand, counting down.
TATTTCTTTTGTACTGGTGGCTTCTTTGTAACGAGATTTTACTGTATTATCGAAGTTTGCTTGGATATTTTATGCTTAGATTTTTTATTTTTCAGTGAATTGTTTGTTTTTAATCAGTATTAAGCAGGCCTTAAAGGTTGAATTTTCTTCGTTATAAATTTGTCCTCTGAATAATTTGATAAATTTCGTGTTTCTTTTGGTCTAAATGTGGACGACCGCCAAGACCTTTCCCGTTTTTCGCTCGCTCAGTTTTGCGTTATTAAATATTTTAGTGTTGATATTTTCTTAATGTGCGTAGCGTGTATTCTTGCAGACGCGTTCTTCATAACATCGGCGAAGAATGGATAACGATTTAGGTTGTCCGCAAGTGAAAAAAAGCAAGTTTGACAATAACCCGTTGGAAGAATTCCGGGTGAAAGAGGTATGATGAAAATCCTGCTGATGGTAAATGCGCAAAATTTTTATGCAGTTTTTTCTTTCTTTTTTCTTTTCAGGCACCTGCTACTGCGTTTTACTTCCCGAATTATTTAACGCAAGACGAACATGACGCTCTGTTGCAGAATGTGTACGACAGTCCGAAACCCAGATGGAAGCAAATGAGCAACAGGCGGTTGCAGAATTGGGGTGGTTACCCGCATCCGAAAGGAATGGTTTCAGAGGATTTGCCCAAGGTAACACGCGAGACTTTTTATTTTTCATACTTTATTTTCTTTCAAAATCATCGTTTCAATGGTTGTTTTGTTTTTTTCGTCGTTAGTCGAGAAATCGCCGCTTCTTGACAAGAAATTTGTCCGGTAATTCCATGGCTGAATCGATCAGTGGTACAATAATTCGAGTGAAGTCATGTCGATTTATCAAAAAGGAAGTCTTATTCAACGATTATGAGCAAAATAATTGAAGGGAAATTTATTATTCAGTCAAATTTTTCAACTTTTTGGGGTAGTTTTGAATCTTCGGTGGTATACTTGTGAAGTTGAAGTTGTCGAGGGCGAATCGCGCGAAGAAAAAATAATTGGCACACAAACTCGTTCTAACTTTTCTGTGCGTAAATTTAAATTCCGAAGCGAGGGATTTTTTTTTAACTTGACAGCTCATTCAATTGAAAACTGAAGTACATTTGGTAATTTGTGAGAAACATGTCCTACATAATACTAGGGTGGATAAACGCCGATTGCGTATTCTTCATTTTTTTTTATGTTAATTTTCCATCAACTTTAGCTGAAATATGACAGCCTTGGGGTATTTTTCTCTAGTACACGTGAAACTCTATTGCAGTGGTTGAGTGATGAATGCGAAAAGCTGCTGAAATCCGAAGTTACGGAAGGAAAGAAGCCCAATCATGTGCTTGTTAACGAATATGAACCCGGTCAAGGATTACTGGTACGTTTGTATAGATTTCGTGTCAAATTTTAACAATTTTTAAACGACGCCTCGTATTATTTTTAGCCTCACTTGGACGGTCCTCTGTTTTATCCCGTGATTTGCACCATTAATCTCGGTGGGCCCGCATTGCTCCAGTTCTACAAGGAACAAAATTTGGATAAATCAGTTGGGGGTTTGTTGCTGGAACCCAGGAGTTTAGTCGTTTTAAAAGACAGTTTATATACTGAGTTTCATCACGGGATCGAAGCCACACGTGCTGATGTGATGATGAATGTGTGGAACCTGGGTTCAACTACATTCAAGGACGAGAAGATTGAAATTGTCGAACGGAATTCCACCCGGGTTTCCTTGACAATACGCCACGTGCCCAAAGTGCTGAACGTCAAGCTTGTTGGCGGTCGATTCGTGAACCTGTGATGATTATGGTGGAAATAATTATTCGAATCTGTTTTTGATCAGTGTATGTGTGGTTTTTCGTTTTGTTTTGCAGAATGTTTGAAAGAGCCTCGGTCGAGAATGATTTCGGCGTGCGGTTATTTTCAGCGATCATCCCCGCGTTCTTGCCTCTCATGCACATTTGGCTCACAGTGAAGTTTGTGTGGCCTGAGCACGTTCTTGAGATCGATAAGAATGATTGCTCATGTTCTTGTTGGGATACGGCTTTCAAAGGCAAGTTTTTTTCGGCTATTCTAAAAGAATGGTTTTTTTTTTTTACATTTGGTGATATTTATAGGGAGTCCAAAAAGTTACTGTGCCGTGAGAAATTTTCGAAGATATTTTTTCTGCGCTGTCCCTTCAGAAGGCGGGTTTTTTGTTTAGTGTGGGTAGATGTCACCGGCAGTCGGGGTTGTGTTTCAACCCTGAACTGTGTCATAAACGATGTGATGTTTTTTTTCGCAGTTCGTTCTGCATGCACGTGATGAGTAGTTTATGATTTGCTTTGAGTTTTTATGAAATAATAGCCAATTTCTGCCTTACGCAGGAATTGAAAGTTTTTCTTCTTTTTAGCCTTGTCGTCTAGTTTGAGGATTCCAATGCACTTCTGCATGCGTTTCACCCAAGATTAGAAGCACTAAAAATGCCAACTTTTCCACAGCACAACTTTTTGGACGCTGTATGGAGTGCACCTTGAAAAAATGGATGTAAGTTGCAACCGTTGTCCACGCACAAAAGTTCATTGTTGATTTAGTTTTGGGCTGCTTCTTTGTCTAATATATTTGGTTAGTAGGCCTGCCGTTCCATTCACAGAGTGTCTTGATTGAATGAAGTTGGCCCTTAGGGAACCTATAATTCAGTTTTTAAATTTTCATCCAAGAAAGCTGAAGGTTTCTTGGATGGTTGAGCCATGAGATAGCAAGTATTGAAAAGCGGGGTGGTGAAGAAAAATGTTTGATCATGAGAAAATTGCAATTAAAGCTTGAGTGGGAAACAATTGATGTTCCTGCAACGTTCTATTTCCGGTACTGCGCAGTCAAACCTTGATTTATTTTCATCAATTTTTTCTGGCACTAAATTAAGGTTATTAAATAAGTTTATCTGCAGACGTGTTTGGCCACCGAGTCGGTTTTTTCGAGAAAGAGCCACAAAAAATAATGCGAAGCTCAAGTGTACTGTTTATATACTGCATTTCAATATATTTACCATGTGGGAATAAAGTACCTGTGGATTCTTGAGCATGCCGTGTCTAGGAAAAGAGCAGATCTTTTCCTAAAGGTTTTTTTGGCTGAGTTTCATAGCAGGTTCCATAATGCAGGAATCACCAATATTTCCGGGGAATTTTCCTTTTCATCCGTAAAGTTTGCAACAAAGGAAAATTGTGGCGACAGAACTATTTTTAACGATCGGAATTCAGAAAAGCAGTGCTCAAAATTTTCCGGAGCTTTTATATGGGCATGGGCACGTGATCCTAATAATGAACCACTCCTTAATTTATTTAATTTTCGCCCATTATTTCATCTTGGAGTATGCATTTTTTGTTGGGCTAATAAGTGAGTTACTTAATAACGGTTTTGTTTGAGAACACAATCGAGAGAGAATTTTTCCATGAAAATGTTGTAGCCCTGCGTGGCGCTGGAACTAAATCATGGGTTGACTGTATTTTACCCGTTTTTCTATGAATTTGAATTTCTTACGCGGTTGAACCGTGATAACTCAAACATCCCTGAATCGAATTTGTTAAATGTGATTGTTTTTGAAGGATGTACAGTAATTGTGTTGCTTCAAATGTTCTAGCGAGGTTGCGTTGGTAGCGGTTGTACGAAATCCGGGATGAGCTTCGTTGTGGGATCGGTATTCTAACAACAATCATTAGTTTTACCGTATTGCATAGAGTATATCCATTTTAGTCCTCACATTTTTCCCCACAGGATCGTACGAATTGAACCACAATTTGTACAAGCATTTCTACTTCAACGCGACCAGTAACTCCGCCGTCGTGTGGCTCCTAATTGTGATCGGTGTGATACTGTGCTACGAAAGTGCGAAGTTCGCGTTCAGTCTCTTAGCCCTGGGCTCGTGCCGATTGTTCTTCCTCATCTCCTTCGTTGTCTCCATCTACTCGCACTACTACGCCTGGTGGATGTTTGTGAATGCCGCGAATGACGAGTTTTACTCGCAGCTCGGTCATCAGACCGTGTTTGCACTCACGGAAGTGCTCGTCACTCGAGACACTTTGTTGTGTATGGACTCGAGACGGGGTTTGGAGCCGGCGAGACTGTTGAGGATCCTCGTGTTGGCTGCTTCGCACATCGTGTGTAGCTTTAGGGACCAGTTTGTGGCTAATGTGGTTTTGCAGGAAGGTGCGGCGCATCAGGTTCTGCGGGATCTCGGGTTCTTTGCGGCGGATGTGTACAATGTGTGTGTGGCGATCGGGGGGTTCCGGGTGTTGAGCAAGAGCATCGGGGCGCCTTCGTACACGCTCATTTCGGATCAGGTGTTTTTTCGTCACATGTGCTTTTTTGTTGGCATTATTGTGTTTTACTTTGTGTGGTGAAGAGTTTTTGTTTTTTTATTGCTGTCTTGCTTGCTACAGCATCAGACGTGTAAGAAACAAAAGACAAAAAATAACGTGGGTGCTGCGATGTCTCGGTTAACGGACTTGATCTGCGTCTCTAGGAACGCCTATTATTCGAAAAGTTGGTTAAAAGAGTGGTGTGAAGGTTTAAGTGTATTGCAGTAGTTGATTCATTCGAACAGGAATTGATTTCCTTTTGTTACGCTGTCCAGTGTTCCTCTGACCCAAAAATCGTAATTATGACTTAATTTCCTTGCGAAATATTCATTTTTTGTTGTTGTTTTAATAGCGCGTAAAAAAAACTTGTACTGTACATGTGTCCGGCTTTTTGTACCAATGCCAACATGGGTGCTTTTGGATTTTTCAATCTGAACTTTATTGGCTTTTAAGTGAAAGGCTTTTCTCGAGATTCTCAACGTGTTCGATTTTATTCTAATTTTACAGTTTTATTGTTGAGGTGTTCCTTTACTGAATGTTGAATGCTTCAGACATAATTTTCCGAATCTGAATTTCTCATGAAACTAAAATTGGACGATCAAACGCGGTTTTCTTTCATTTATGACAAGTCTTGTTTCTGGAATTGAAATGTTTCCATTATTTTTTGCTGGAATGCATCGTAAATGGTTTGGAATTTGTTATATAGTCCTTTCGTAGGATTTGATTCTGATGAGGGTTCTACGAAACTAGAATGTTGGCTGTTGGAATTTTTCGAGCGTGTGGGAAGCGCATAATATTACGAACATCTTTTTGTATGTTCGCGAGGAGTAATGAACAGGAGTGCAACTTATTGTAAGTGAATGTCCGGAAATCAAATACAATACCAGCATTGCATGAAGAGGTTCACCAGTAGTGAAAAAAATCGTGGAATCGGATGGTGCAATGTCAGTGAGCTGTGGGTGTTGGATTGCTTGTTTTGGTTGGATAGAAAGATGTCTTTTTTTCTAGAGCAATATGCTGTGAAATTTACCGTTTTTATGCTGCATCCGTGATGGAGGTTAGGTCTCAGTCGAAAGTGGTCTTCCGATGTCTCGCCACGCGTTAGGTTGGTGATTTCAAAAGTGAGAGGATTTTTTTTTTATCGCGAAATTTACGAGGGCTCTTGGCAACGTTTTGTCGATGACATTAAATAATTCAACGCACCTTTTTTTTCAATCTCGGAAAAGGTTTTTTCTCTTGTGCCACATTATTATTAAAATTTCACTTGAATGCTTTTCAGTTACTGGCTGACTTCAAATTTTACGAAGCATTTTTTTCGCAAAGGCTGGTGCAATTTGGACTTCGTGGAAATGATTGTGAACTCCCAACGGATTAAATTCTCTTTGAGCTCTGCTTTTTTTCAATTTCAATTCAGATGAAATTGGGACAGTGGAAAAAATGAATTTCGTTCACTCCCTCCATCTTGGGTACTTCCACTAATGAGAACGCTGAGATGACAAAACTTATGAAACAGCCCTCGTAGGTTATGCGATACCCGGCTTGGGTTTGCGTTGTGGAGAATATTTATGGGTGAAACCTGTGTGGTCAATCCTGCTGAGTAAAATACCTCGGTGTGTTATTCGCTTGAATCGAGAAAGTTGTGAAAAGAAAAGTGTTCAAATTTTTTGGATGTTTTAGAAATTTTTGCGTGTAATTTATTGGATCTTGATTAAGCATGATTTCTTCTTGGATCTTTGAATCACGAGCAAGCGTTGAACTCGTTTAAAAAATGTTTGTCGACTGATTTTTCTAATCGTGTGATCTTCAATAAGAAGGAAATACTGTATTCATCACCAAAATTGTTTGTATGTGAGGTGGAGAAATTTCTTTTTTGTGACACATGACTTCGTGGGTTTTGATCTGCTGGAATGTTTTTACGTTTTTTTATTGAACTTTCGAGAACCCGTTATTTTATTGTGGAAATTCGCTTCATGTTTTTCATTCATTTGCCAATTTGTTTGAAATATTTTAGACATGTCCATTTCATTTTACGATTTTTTTCAAGAATGTTTATTCTCCTACCTCTTTACGACCGGTTTCCTGCTTTTGCAGACTTATGAAATTGTGCATGCTGGTGCTGGGATGAATTAGATTTGCGCGTATCCGCTCGGCTTACGCAGGTGATTCTTTTTCAAGTCGGCTTTTTCTTGTTCATAATGAAGATCTTGTGATAATTTTATTATTTTTCTTCTCTAATCAGATCCCAGAAGAAGCGTAGAAAGTGCCAAGGCTTCTTTCGTGATTTTTCAAAATATAAATATTACCTACGACGTGCTGTTTTGTGCCTTTTTATCGCGAAAAGTATGGCGTCATCGAACGCTTTGAGTGACTGCACGAATGCCGTCCAGAACAGTGCTAATTCTGAGAAAGCTGGTGGTGTAACGTGAGTTGTCTCATTTTGTTGCCTCTTCACATTTTTCTCGTTCGTGCAAATCCTGTTTATTTGCTTAAATTTCCAGCTCATTGATGTCCTTTGATATGCATGATAGTCGCAATTCATTTTTTTTATTATGTGAGGATTTAGTGTGTGTTGGATTAGCTATTCAGGCGACACCTAGATGACGTTATAGGAAAAATGGTCAGCCCTTTATTTACTCTTGTACTGTACTTCTTGTTGCTGTCTTCATTTTTATTTGAGGTCACATAGATGTCGCCTGAAAAGTACCTCAGTTTATTGTGTTTTATTTTATTCGGCTAGCTTGGATTATTCTTTCAGGGCTTTCAAACTAAACTTGAATGACATTCAAGGGAAAACTGAAAATTGATCCATGTTATATCAAATCGTAAGAATTTGCTTGTTCGTTGTACAGGAAACAGAAATGGAGTTTGGCGGATTTTGAGATCGGTTCCAAACTTGGCAAAGGAAAATTTGGAACCGTTTTGGTGGCTCGGGAAAAGAAGTCCAAGTTCATTGTGGCCCTGAAGGTGCTGGTGAAGAAGGAGCTGGAAATTCACGATGCTTCGCATCAGCTGATGAGAGAAATCGAAATTCAAGCGCATATTCGGTAAATTACTTGGTGGAATTGAATTTTTATCAGATGTTTTTAAAATTGCTTGTTCCAGGCATAAAAACGTGGTTCGACTCTACGGGTATTTCTGGGATGATGTTCGCGTCTACCTGATCCTGGAATATTGTCCAAAGGACCTCTTTACCGTGATACAGGAGCAGCCTGAAAAGAGGTTCACTGAAGACAAGTGCGTATTTATTTTGTTTCCTTTCACTGTGAAAATTCGGTGTTCTTCACGGTTTCAAAAAAAATTTTTCCAGGGCTGCCTCGTATATTCATCAGTTGGCTGATGCTTTGATCTACTGTCATGGCAAGAATGTGATTCACAGAGACATCAAGCCTGAAAACATTTTCCTGAGTGTGAGACAACAGTTGAAGTTGGGTGATTTTGGCTGGGCTGTACATTCCCCATTGTCCAAGTGAGTTTCTTTTATTGATTCAGTACTTGGAACTAATGCAGAGTACTTCTCTGCTGGGATATTTTTGATGAATCAATTCGTATTTTTGTTTTGAACTTGGGTGAAATTTTTCTTGATTAATCAGATTCAGATCTGATTTATTCAATATTTTTTTGAATATTCACCATGTCGCCTGCATTTCACTAAACTTCAAGGGAGAATACCAGCTGTTAAATTTCTCTCGAAACGTTGCTAAGTGGCCGGTTTTGGACTTCAAAGCTTGAAATACAGTGGGACCCCAAAATGCGGACGTAATTGGTGCATGGACCTTGTTCCTAAGTCGGAATGTCCGCATTTCAGACCCTGTTTTCCCATATACCGTATTTACTTGAGTACCACGCGCACCTTTTTTCTCAAATTTCAGAAGAAAAAAAGGGCGCGTGTCATAATCAGGTATAAATTTTTCAAAAAGTTTTAGGAAGTTGTGTGTGCATTATACTTAACTATAATGGAGAAATTTGGAACAAATGTACCAAGAAAACTTGTTTATACTGAAAAAGTTGAAAATTGATCAGATTTTTATTCAATTTATGTCTAAAGTCAAAATTGGGGTGCTGTGTGCGCCTTACTTGAGGGCGCATGGTACTCAAGTAAATATGGTACTTCAATAGGAATATTTTTAATTGGTTCCCCTGTAGATCAATAATTCAGAATAGGTTCCCCAAAAATTCAATAAAATATTTTTTCCCAACTTTAAAATACAGAAAATATGATATGCAGAAGAAAGCCAAACAGAATCTGATGTTTTGGTATCAGAAGGAGCTCAAGAAGCAAAGAACAAGTCTTGCAATACCAAACACACACATGATGGGAAAAAGCACAAAATTATCCTACTTTTATAGGAATTGGGATAATTTTGTACTGAAATCTTATTTTTAGCAGTTATAAGTATAAATAACTCAATTTCTTCACAAAATACAAAAATCAAGAAAAATGAAATTTCTTAAATTCTTGCAGAAATCTTGTGAAGTGGCCATATCTCAAGTCACTGTCCAGATGTTGGGTGCAGATTTCATCAGTTCCAAGTGTCCCTGAGTTGAATTGTTCATATTTTGGGGTCTCACTGTACACAAATTTCTGGAATCAATTTAAGTTTGTTCATCATTCTAAAATTAATCCATGTCCAAACCATCTCACTGCCAGTGACATCTACCCACTCTGAAAGCAATTATAGCAGTTGCGGCTGTCTGAAGTCGAAATTGCAGTATTATTAATGTACGGTACGTGGATTCCAGGATGTCTAGTCGTCATTCAGGTTATCTTTCTCGCAAGATCTACGATACGTCTGGATGTAACCACGCGGACTTTTTTCAATTTTCAGGAGAATGACTCTTTGCGGTACTCCGGATTACCTTCCGCCGGAAATGCTTCGACAACAACCTCACGATGAGAAGGTCGATATATGGAGTGTTGGCGTTTTGTGCTTCGAACTTCTTGCCGGTTTTGCCCCATTCACCCGGAAAGCACAGGAGGATACGTACAGATCCATTGTTCACGGAAGATACTCATTCCCAAGCTTCTTTCCTGTCGGTCCCCAGGATCTTATAAAAAAGGTGGTGAATCCTGATGCCTTTTTATTTTTTTCTTAGATCCCCTAATGCTGGAATCCTGCGCTAGCTTTATGGAAAAAACTGATGTGGGAAATTTACTGTAAAGATTTTTGATTTATGATTGTCCAATTTCATGTTGCCAAAAAATTCCATGAATATTCGGCGTGATTCAATTTGAAACTGTTGATGAAAAGGTTTTTGGTGAAGATTTTTTTTTTTCGCTTTTATGTTTGATCATACAAAATTCAGTTACGGTACTTGATATGATAAACATTTCATAAGGTATATAGGTATGCAATATTTGAGTCCCTGTGAGTGAGCTTTACCTCAAAATAATTTCCTCTTGATGAAAGTATTTCTGAGTTTCCCTACTGTTCTTTTTTATTCTTTCAATTCGTTAAATTGGTGATGAAATGACGAAAGTAAACTGACCAAACCAAACTGAAAATGTTTAGCAATTTGGTTGCTGTATTCTTCGTCTCGTAGACGTTGACGAGGAATGGGTCATTTGAACTGAATCAGAGCCGAATTTTTGTTTGAAAAGGGATATGCGAATTTTCGTTTCAGTTGCTTGTCGTCAATCCTGCCGGACGAATATCACTGCCAGAAGTTCAAACGCACCCGTGGATCGTCGAGACTTTGGCTAGCGCCGCCAAATGATTTTTGCTTGGCATTTTTTTTTTCAGGATTGATGTGTGGACATTTTGATGTAGGATCTAATTTTTGAATGAGATTGAGCACGAGGCTCTTCTTGAGCAGTGGTGGCACGTTGCAGAGGATGGGAGTCTTGGAGTCGATGATTTTGTACCAACTTATTTTTTCACGCTCTCGTCTTTCGTACTTTTGACATGCTGTAGCTTTTTTTTTTCTCCCTGTCAAAAAACGCTGATCTTTTGACCTGTAATATCGCATGCAAAATTAAACGTGATTTTTTTGCGCCAAATTGTGATTATGTAATTTTTAATGTAGCAATATAAGTATGGTGCTTATGCGTTTTTATCCGTGTGAGCAGATGAGTGTCGCAACTGTGCAGGAAACAGCCAATGCGATTTGCCTGAAGGGCTCCACCGAGATTTTGGCGGAATATTTTGGTGAGAACTGATCATCTCTTGATGAACTGCTGTCTTGCTATCTTGTATTCAGGGTACAGTTGAACTTTAAGAGACCAAAAAAATGCTGTTTAAAGAAAAGAGTATTTTTTTGGAAGAAAGAAAAATTACGGGAAATTATAATTGTGAGATTTGGGGCCTTAGATTGCTTCTAAAATGAGTTGGCAGGATGCTGAAGTTGGAGAAAAGGGTATATTTGTTTGATTACTCTTGCACCTCCTTTCAAAATGCATCAATTTACATTTTTCTTACTTTTATCTTTTCTGTGTCGATAAAATAATATCCAAATGGCTTCCAGAAAATTCAAGTCATGGAGGTTTGAGGAGGAAAGCCTTTGAGGGAGGTTTTTTTTTTTTAAACGGAATTTAGACATGGACCTGTAAAAATTCGATGTACGGAGGTTCGAGTCATCGAGGATGAACTGTAGTGTACTTCCATTTCCGCAAAAACTCGTTGAAAATTATTTTTATTTCTGAAATCCACAGTTATAGTATATTTTATCTCAAGAGGGCGAGTTCTCATTTCTGCTGAAAATCGTCCGATATGTAATCCATTGTGAAAATTGAGCAACGCTACTCCCTTTGCTGTATTTTTTTTTTTTTTTAATTTTCAACAACTATTTTTTTCTCACTGCAGTATTTCATGTGACGTATCTTTCCACTCTTACGGTTCACAAATTTTGGATTGTGTTAAATTTTAGAATATGCGGTTCACACCATCATCTACCAACGCGGAATTTACCCTTCGGAAACCTTCGAGCGTCAGCAAAAGTATGGATTGACGTTGTTCGTCAGTACTGACGCAAGTATCAAAGAATTCGTCGAAATCTCTGTTCGTCAAGCGAAGGGTATGTTCAAGACCGCCAATTATTTTAGTATTGAATCATTTGTATTTTGATTTTGTGTTTCAGAATGGATTCAGAAGAGTCTCGTTAAGGATCTTTCGCTTCTCATGATGGATGCTCATTCCCACGAAGTTCTGGAAAGGTGGAACTTCAGGATTATCGAATGCGAGGACGAGAAATCCGGAGTGGATGAAAAGCATGTTTATCTTTTATCAAGTGCTTTGGTGAAGGAATTTATTGAATCGATCTTTTTTCAGAGGCGAAAAGCGAAGTAAGAAACCGTTGAAAACGATCCAAGCTGAAATCGGAGCTGTTCTGCGCCAGATTACAAGTGCAATATCGTTTCTTCCGCTGCTCGACCGTCGATGTGAGAAATTTTTTCAAGTGATTGAAGACTTCTTGTCGTGATCCTCGTCATAATAAACATGATTTATTTGTTTTCTAGGCATTTTTGATGTTCAGTTCGTGCTAAAGTCGTCTGTGGAATCAGAAAACATTCCTCCAGCGTGGGAAGAGCTGCAGACAAAAGCCATGCCCGCAAATCCGCAAACGGTTCCGTTCAGATCGTTTTCCACCGGACTTCATCAGGTGGATAGTGGCGTATCTTATAAACTGGAAGAGGAAAAATCTGTGATGAATTAGTATTGCATTTTCACCTTTTGTGTGAGCTTTTCTCATTCAGAATCGGGGGATTCTTTCTCCATGATGTGGTCTTGAAGGCTACGGATGTGGTGCGGGTTTTTAAGCATTTGTATATTTTTCATACTGTATTGCGCGGGATTGCTCTTATGTGCGTTGTGAAGCTATGTATTTAATCGGCTTTTTGTTCTCCCGTCTTGTATTCTTGACGAGAAATATAAGATCAAATGAAGCAGCCATGAACTATTAGTTCAGAGAATTTTTTGGTCCTGATATACTATGGATGTGTTGGTGCAATAAGTATGGTTCATTTGTGATCTGCTAACAAACTTGATATGTTCCCGAGCCAAGTTTGTTGAGTGAATCTTTTTTGGCAATTCTATGCACTCTGAAAGAATTATTCAAAATGTTAGTCTTAGTTATGGTACACAAGATAGATTTTGTAAGATTTGCCTGAGGTTAAAGTTGATCAGAAGTGAACTGTATGGAGCTTCGCTAGAAACCCTACCCTTCTAATGCATTGAGTCCTCTCTTATATCAAATTAAAAGGGACTAGCAAAAAAGTTGAAAGAGGGTTGAATTACGAAAACCAAGGCTGATGATTCTTGGACTCAAAAAGTTGATTTAGAGGGGGTTTTAGGTAGTGAGGCCCAACTGTATTTTAAGACTTGCAAGAATGGAAACTTGATTCTCAGAAGGAAATCTTCCTTCTGTGGCCAGGTTTCAAACAGGTTCCCTCTATTCTCATTAAACAATATACGGCAATTACTAATTGGAAGGGTTTCATCCCAAATTCTGCGCCCACTATTGGAATGACCAGCAAATGCAAGGGGGCGATCGTGTTTTCCCAGAGCAGGAAGGCAACCTATCCAACCAGGTATTGAGTCCAAGAGGACAAATTATTTTGGGAATATGCTTTAATTTTTAGATCCAGATAAACTGGCAGATTTTAATTATCATCAATTTGATTGATTCGATTAAATACCGTACTCTTGAAATCACTTTGAAGATCACTGTGTCGAAAATAGAGACGACTGTTGGAAACAAAATACTATAGGTCTCATGTGGACAGTTTTCAGTGTTGGATGCATTATACTGTACTTCAAGACAGTACAGTATTAATACCTCTCAAAAGCCGGAAACGTGCTTTGTGGAATGCGCGGTAATCCGTGAATGTGCGTTCCCGTTCGTGTTTGTCCTCTTCGTGATCATGAGTCATCGTGAATGGGTCTGTTTAGTTGCCGTCAGGGTATCTGCATGGACCCCTTTCCGTTGGTTGCAAGTGCGAACTTGCGATGCGCGGGAAAACTTACGGAAAGTAATTATTCCCTGAGTGTGTTCTCGATCATGCGGTGCCCATGAAGATTTTCCTAGCATTCTGATTTATTCGTTTTGAATGCTGTTCTAGCTCTTCAAAATTTACCAGGAGATGAAGAAAGATCGGCACACAAGTGCCGAAAGTTCCACTTTTGAGTGATTGCAACTTTCGTGGGACGAGGTGTTATCAGATGATCCTGGTAAGTATGTGTACGTTAAATATTCGTCTAATCCGCAGAGAGAATCGGTGTGAGTGAATGAAGTGGGAGAAGATGTGAGTTTGTATCCTCGGCGATGGCTCCAACCCGTCAGCCGTGTTCAGAACTCGAGAATTTCTCAAGTAGTTTTGTGTCGAACGTGATCTGCAACCGCAGTGAGCCAGTTTTTGACAGTCACATGGATGATGACTGTTCTGCCGAAGGAGCCACCGGGAAGCTTTGGTGGACAAATTTCTCTTTCGGCGAAAATTACGACCCGGAAGATGATTTCGCCGATAAGACGGGTCAAATGGAGCCGATCCTCGCGTCCGTCGAGGAGAGTCTTTACGAGCCAAGAACGCCTCTTTGCAGAAATTTTAAAGCTGTGAAGCAGCATTTCGTGGATGTGGATTGTGATCCAATTCTCGGTGCTAGTGGAGCTTCGCTAAGTCCCTCCTTGCCATCTCTTGACTCCATGAACAAGTTTTCGGATTCAACCACGTTTTCGAATGATCTCTTCTTCGCGTCGTATGACGTGGAGGAAACTGAGATTTTTGGCGAGGAAATGACTGAGTCGCTTTGCGGATTAGCTGTCTGTTATGCTCCGGAGGCGGATGGAAAACCGGAGAAACCGAGGGAAACTGGTGAAAGAAAATTGAGAAGGAAGCGCAAATCATCTCGTCCTAAATATCTGTCTGATCAAGAAGAAAGTGATGATGATCGTGACTTCGATTGGAATTCGCGTCCTCAGCGGCGGCCAAAGAAAAGACCTTCATGGATGAGAACTTTCATTGGCAATGATCTGAGGAATAGAAGTTTGAAGTCGCGACGTACCCGGTCGAAATCCTTTCGTGAATCTCGGGTATTAGATCTTACTCCTCGTGCGAGGAATCGAAGAAGACTGAAACACTCCATGGAATCAGTTCGCTGCTCAGTTTGTGATATCAAACTGGAATCCGATGTCGCACTTGAAGCGCATTTGAACGTCTCTTGTCGGAAGACTGTTGGATGTCGAGTAGTTTTGCAGAGACAACTAGCATATTTGGATATAAAATTCCCATCGCTACGAATCCGGTTGTCGAGATGCGATTCCCTCGTTCGAAAATTCCTTGAACCATCTTCGGACGCAGACGATGCGAAAATGTTGGATTCTTCTTCTGTCAGGGATGGTTCAGAAATTGAAATTGATTCGAAGGAAGGCGACGCCAATACAGAAGAGTACGAAGCTGCGTTGGTTTACCAAACGTTCAGAGAGCAAGAATTGCAAGGATTCGATGACCGTGATTTTCTCCGCGAGTCTAGGCCGGGATTTCCTCTCGACAAAGGTATATCTCGGGAAAATCTTACAAGAATAGCTTCATACAAACCGGCCTCCTTAGACGAGCATTCCAAATCTGTGGTAACTCGAAATCGGCTGTTGGAAAAATTACGAGAATACTGGGATCCGTATGGATGCAACGATGAGGATATAGAAGATGGTATCGATTACACCAAGCTTGATAGCTCAACTTCGCGACGTGCTCCAAAGGAAAGCATCCGACTTCCATCCCCTGAGTATTCTTGCAGTATATTCGCCGATCAAGTCACTGAGAATCCTTTGTGTTCATCGTGTTTCAGCAGAGGCATTTGCGACGAAGACTTCGTTGCTTGTTACGTGTGTTGTCAGTCTTTTCACTGGTTTTGTGCTAAATGGCGTCTCACTAGGGAAGAAAGATCATGTGGAAATTTTGTATGTCCGAATTGCGTCATCTGCTGCGCTTGTGAGACGCGAGGAGGTGTTGAATTTTCCTGCAGCTCTTGTCAAAAGAACTATCACAGGGATTGTTGCGGGATTCATTCTCCGGAGTTGTTGTATGACGAAAACGGTTGGCGATGTATCGATTGCTCCGTTTGTGGAGCCTGTGGAGGAGCTTCAGGAAAACCTGCAGAGTTTGTTGTTGAACAAAGGCAGTATGTGTGTGAGAATTGCATGGAATTGTCGAAGAATGCGTCGCTGTGTCGTGTCTGCTTGAAGGCTGACGATGAGGCCCGAGCGTATTTTGACATGACGAGAGATTCTGCGATAGTTGCTGCGAAGGAGTCTCATGAAGTGCTGGTTTGCTGGACTTGTAAAGGAAAGGTTCATCGTTCGTGCGAATCTCTGTGTGAAGATGAAATGCTGGTGCTTTTAGGTGATCCTGAAATCAAGTGAGTTGTTGCTTCATTCCTCAAATGCTAATTAGAAATGCAGGATTGGTCAAGAAAAATAATTTCTCTTCATGATTTCTGAAGCCTTTCCTGAATTTATAGTATCTTCGCTGGAATTTACGATTTTAGTAGGTCAAAACGGGGGAACAGGAAATTTCAAAGAAAACTTGTCATTCTCAGTTCTTCAGACGACCGTTTTACTTTTTTAAAAGGTAGTTGTTTGTGACGAGGATTCGCTCGAAGTTCGTCTATGTTCGACGGGACTTTATTTCGATTGAAGGAAATAAGTGGAGGTTTAGGTTTGCTGTGATTGAGTACAGGATTTTTCTCAAGTATAGTGGGTAATCTACCTCAGTGTTCCCCAAGCCGTATGGGCCCGCGGACCGGCTTCCAAAAAAAGATTTTAAGAACAGAGGAAATTCCCAAAAAGTTTTCTGCGTACCACCAAAGTTTCATACATTTTTTTGCTGACTCGAAAAGCTTTGATTGAAAGACTTCATGGTAGGTATTCGGAAGTTTCCGTTTTTTTTTTTATTTATAAGTTAAACCCCAATGAAGCAGCTATAGCTGAATGTCATGAAAAAATGAGAAAGGTAGGCTTGAAGAAAGGTTTCTCATAATGAAAAATCAAAATAATTTATTTCAGCGAATGAAAATTTGTCTGAAGTGCTATTAGGAGAGAAGCCAATCTTTATTTTTCATTGGATAATTTCAACTGCCAGTGTCTTTCCATGATTTTAGATGATCATACACTTCATTGCTGCTTTTTATAAATTTATTATGCTGAAAATTTTCCGCGGAATGGTAGGCAAACTTCTGCGGACCTGCACCAGTCCAAAGACCACGGGTTGGGGAAATAGTGATTCTACCTGGTTGATTCTTTGTGCAGGTTCCTCCAGTTTCGTTCTTCGTTTTTATTCTCTTTACTATTCACCTTCATTTGACAGATTTGAATGCTCATGTTGCCTGATCGATTCTTGGCTGGTGTCGGCGAAGCGAGTTGTTCGTTCTGGGATAGAGTTTTCCGAAATTCTCCGCGACTTCAAGGAGTGCATATCTTGCGATTCGCTACTTCCAGAGAAAACGAGATCAGGAACGTATCCATTCCCAACCTGGCGAACAGATTTGAAAAGAGCAATGAAAGAACACTTCCGACGATGCGTGGAAGCTTTCAAGGTTAGTCTTTGACAATACGTGTAGTCTAGTTAGGTTCGATTTTTTCTTTAGAAGTTCGGTCAATTCTTTCAGAAATGTGACTCGAAGAAATATGGAGCTGCGTGGTCGCGGACTGTCGCTGCTATGGACAAGCTTCAAAATCGGGAAAATATTTCGGTGGATAGTTTTTTCGCGGACTGGTTTGCGATTGCTGAACAAGCCGGCATTCCAGAGGATGCTCATCTGAAGATTTTGAAAAACTGGTTCCCATGGACAGTCCATCAGTTGAGTAAAGAACGGAATCAAGGCCAAGGAATTGCGAACCCGATCCCGTGTCCGTTGATGAACCCAATCCCGTATCTCTCTGCCGAACACGATTACTGGATTCAAAGTGGACCTCGGCAAGAGCTGACTGCACGAAATTTTGCTGAGAATCATTCGAGTGAGTATTTGTTGTAGTCTTGTCGCTTGGGTGTGAAATTCAAAGCTGTCTTTTTATTTATTTTTCTTGCATTTTCCACGTGAACAGGTTGCATCTGACAGCTCTAATTATGAATTTAACAATTGAAATTCACCCAGAAACGAAATTTGCCTGAATACCAACTAGGGTTGTTGTACTGAAGCAAGTGAGATGAGGATGAAAACTTACAAATTTTTTTTTGAGAAATAGCAGCCCTTTTGAAGTTCATCTTTTTTTTGGCTCAACGAAGATTCTGATTCATGCATTATTTTTCCCATGCCACGAACGTTTCTCGCATCGAACCGCTTTTTTTTTTAACGAAAAGGTTCGTTGTATGAGGCACAGCTGCATCGAGATTATCGAAAAAATATTTTTGGATATTGTGCTGAGATGTTCAGTCACGCGAGTTTAACTCCGGAAATCAGGGATGCACTGCTATTTGTTCTTCTATAATTTTGAGTAATTTTGTAATTACTTTTTCTTCCAAGGCAACGATGGTGATGACGATCGAATTTGTGCCCTTTGCCATTCCGCGGGTGACAGCGAGGAGGCTGAAAGATTACTTTCCTGGGGAGGAATACCCGACATGGACGAAATCTCGCGTTGGATCCATTTGAACTGCATTTTATGGACTCCGGGAATCCGTCAAGACGTTAGCTGGAAATGCGTTACACTCACGAACGCAGAGAGTGTTTTTCGTCAAGCGTTGAGGAAGCAAATGGATTGCTGTGTGTGTTTCGAAGACCGAGCAACGTTGCGCTGCATGCATTTGGACTGTGATGCCTGGTTCCATTTCCCGTGTGGTGTCCGAGCCAAGTGTTCCTTTCTGAAGCCGGGGGTCATTTTCTGTTCCTTGCATCAATCTTCGTTGGCCAGTGTCAGAGATGGGAAACATTTTGCCGTGAAAAAATTAGTGAAGATCTCTCAGATCGACGACTCCCAAATGTTAGTTCTTGAGTCGTGAAATTTTTCTAGATCTTTATTAAGGTTTGGATTTTCCAGAGTGTGCAGAAGATGTTTTTCGATGGCTTGGTAAAACGATTTTATGGTTACCGTATTCAAATTTCTAAGAATTTAGGAACTCAAAGCAATAATTTGTTAATTTGTCTAAGATTTTCTGACTTGTGCAACTTTTTGCTCACAATTGGTTTGTTTTCTTTTCAAATGCAGTGCAGTTGTAACTAAAATTGGTGAAGGTCGAAGCTCTTTTTTTTCTATTATTATTTCTGGGATTTTGTCTGTGAAAACATGTCTGGAATATTTTTTAAAGCACCTAAATAAACAGCGAATTAATGAAAAATGCAAATATGAAAATATAAATGTCAATGATGAGTTAAGTGGTAGAAATAAAACCTGAGCGAAAACTGTTGAATAAAATAAAGACCTGGACCAAAAGTTCCAAAACCTTATGAAGAACCGCAACGAAATACGCAAATTCTAGCAATCTGAAAATATTATTCAAACTTCCATAAAAACCTGAACTGAATCCAAACCTAATGTTCAGGTGAAGTTCCGTCAAGAACTCTGTCGTGCACATAACCAAGAACTCGATTTTTGAACTAAATCATACTGTGGTGTTGTCTCATTGGTATTCCAGTTTTAATGCTATTTTTACCCTCCCCAGGGGTTCTTATTTACTCATTGGCGCAGGAAACTTGACGTTCGAAAACCGCGAACTGCGATTGAAACGCTGGTTTTGGTCCATGTTCGAGCCTTGGAAGCAGACGTTGTACACGATTACTGTTCGATCTGCACAAAGAACGAAAGATGATGATGATGATGATCGGTATCCCAACCGAAATGAAACCTTAACCTTGAACCACGATGATGAGAGGCTCGAAAGTCGTCCTGCAATTTTGACTGAAGCTTTCTCCGAGCTGAGTGTCATGGAAGGCAAGGATGCTTTGCGTGATGTTGGCTTCAGTATTATTGAGGCGTAAGTTTTGGGCTTCGGTTGACGCTTGAGTTTTTGCACGGTTTCCGACATTTATTGATTTCGCGCAGCATTTCATGAAAAAAAATCAGGGTAGGTTAATTGATTATATCTTGGCAAAAAAAAAAATTCTTGATAAATTCTTGTCTCACGCATTTTTTAAACCTTTTTCCACACACTTCATATTTCTACCACGGATAATGAATGTAAAATAAAATCACCCAGCAGTGTATCCCTCATTAACCTCTCATCCATGCTTAATTTTTGAGTTGAATGCCTTTCAAATTTTCTGCAAAGTTCCAATGCAATAAAATATTCCAAGAAATTTTCCCAAACTTTCTGCAGTGATGTCCCAGAATACTTGGGTTTTCCTAGAGGCATGAAAAGTCTAGAAAACTTGAATTTCTACTTCGAATTTTAAAAAAATTACTGCCAAAATTTGCATATATTCATGTAATTTAGTGATGATTGGTTTGAGAAGACTTGTAATTATTTGGCAAGTATAATAATCGATTATTGGGATGCCTTGTGGCGATCATTGCCAGATTCCACTAGAAAGTTCTTTGATAAATTCTCAAATCAATTGCTTGAGAAACGAAGGTCGAATGAAAATCATGAAACAACAAACAACAACGCAGAACTATAGAAACCAAGAAATATTCGAAGCAATTGAGATCAGGAAAATTTTGTCTCCAGCTGTTGAAAAAATCAAGTTGGCAGCCTTGTTAACCACGAAGAAAATCTTTGTTAATCTTCTGGGGGAAAAAAATTCGTTACGTGAGGTGCCCATTTTTCGACGTTTTAATGTGCTAAACATTTTTCAAGAGGGCTTAAAAATGATTTCAGAACATAGATGTGTCAAATCGAATTCGTAATGACTTTTCTGAAATATCTTGAATACTGTACATTTTTGATGGAAATTTTTTTTAGGTCCAGTTTCGTTGGCAATTCGAGATCCGTTCTTTTCGTCCTCACTGGCGGCCTTCTACCCGGAAAACTGTCATCCAGTATCTCTGACTCTGTGCTGGCAGATTTGGGTTTGATTCCGGACGTGGTTCGAGTCTGTTTGACGTCTGTGGATTCCGTTTTGGCAAAGAATCCCGGCGAAACCTTCTTCCGTGTCCAAGTGACCATTCGTGAGCCTGTGATAGAAGTGGCGGATGATTTGAGAATCTTGCAATTCGATGGAGCTACGGATGATCATTACGAGCAACGACGAGTTGTGCAATTTACGCCTGGTTCGGGTGTTCAAGCGTTGCAGTCGAACAACGTGATGTTCATTGATATGGTTGGTTGTATGGCTCAGCAGTCGACGAACATGATACAAACTGTTGAACAGGTTCGGAAACGATGTCATTATACTTTAGTGTAGAGTAAAATGGGGGAAAATAGGGCCCGATTTTAGAATGGTAACCTGAAGGTTTCGGAGATTCATGACTTATTTGACGAGGATGCGCATTTCGTGTTTTATAATTCAATAATTGAGTCTGAATTTAAGTTAATTTTGCTGGTTTTCTTTTATCTCCCGCAGAGATTTGTGTAAAGTTCAACTTTCACTACGATGTTTAACTTTCACTCGATTAAACGTGTGAATTCATGAAGAACGAAAATTGTATAAATGCCTTATCAATATTTTGTTGGTTATTTTGGTAGTAGGTCAACATGTGTTGCAAAAACTCTACCGTAAAAATTTGAGGCGAATTTCGGCTCAAGGAAAGGTTCAGTTCAAGTACTTTGACGATGACCTGAAGTGTTCCTGAAAATTTTGGCAGTACCTGTCTTCGGAACGCATTTCTACTTGACATACATTATCTCATCAGTCCATTTTCTACATAAATTTCACTGGGGAAAAAAGAAGATTGTTTTCTACAATGGAGTATTTTTTGAAGTAATGTAAGACATTTATTCTTTTAAGCATTGAAGCTCAGTTTAGAACAGCATCTGAATCGCCGAAACTCAAACAACTGCATTTCTTGATATGCAACTGTACTGCAGTATTTACATTTTTATCGCGTGAGATTGTTTTCATGAACGTAATGGCTGAGATGTGGGATACATTTTACGAGACGATTTTTAATAAACTGCTAATTTCGGCTTGAATTCAAGATTTTAGCATGTAATTTTTAAATTTTTTGCAGTTTTAGAACCTTGACCAGCGTTTCCGGTTCATCGTCGAAAAGTCCCTGAAAATTATAGGAGGCGGGTTGCGTTTTCAATCTCGAAGTATTCTTCAAGGAAAATGTCAGCAGAAGTTTTTGCAAGGTATTATTTTATTTTTTATTGCAGGCTCTCGGCCAACCTGCGAGGTATCTCGGAACTGTTGATCCCACTGCGTTCGTGATGCCTTCGCAGCCCCAGCCGGTATATTACGTTCAGCCGACGATTGCACCTGCTCCGATTGCCAAACCGCATTATAAAACAGTCCAGGGAACGGATGGGAATCTGTATTTGGTGACCGAGTTCTATGTGGAAATGCCTCAATCGGTCACTTACCAGGTCCGTTTTATCATTTGAATTTGACAGTATATTACGTCGCCAGGTTTGAATCATTATATCAAGAAAATCTAAATTCAACAATCACAAAATTGACGATAAACATATTTTCGGGTTGTTGGGTAAATTGTAATTTCAAGCCTATTACTGTATGAAAGGTGTTTTTAAATGGGCTGATTTTTTAGTGTTACAGAAGTATTGTACAATATAATACAGGTTCACTATCTCTACAACGATAATTCATGGGGACCAGAAAAAAATCGTTGTATGGAGAATTTTGTTGAAGAGAACCCTATGGAACCAAAAAATCGGTTTACAGAGAATGTTGTAGGAAGAGTCCACGTTTAGCGAAATCTCCTACGAGTCAAAATCATAGAGGCCCTAAGCATCTTTTGATGTGGGAATTTTAAATTCTGGGAATCAGCATTTTATGTGCTTTTTCTAAAATTTGAAATTGTATTTTTCCTTGTATAGAGAATTTCGTTTCAGAGAACCATTAGAACATGGGGAGGGGAGAGAACCCTATTTGAACTATTTTGTCCCATAAGGGTCATCTACAGTACAATTTTCCTTTCAACGAATTTTTTGTCCCCTGAAGTTCCTTGTAGAAAGAGTCGCCCTTCAATATTACAGTTTAACCTCTTCATTTCGAATTTCATCAGACAAGTAAACAAATGTAAGAGAGAATTTTCGAGTTTGGAACATCTGCATTTTTGCCGCAAATGAGAGAAGGAAGTGAAAAGTGAGAAATTGTTTTGCCCCAAAGCTGTTGCGTGAAAAAGAAATCAGGATGCTGAAATTGGTGGCAAGAGTTCATTTGCCCAATTAGTCTTTCACTTCTTTTCATTAAGTTCAGCTTTTATTGCTTTTCTCTTCCCTAATGGGGGTCACAAAAATAATTTCAAGAAGGCCTCCAGAAAATGTGAGTTCTAGAGGTTTGAGGGAGAAAACCTTTGAGTTGGGGAAGTTTTTGATGCCTTTTTTCTGAGAAAATTCAGACAGGTTCTTGGGGGAAACCTACTTTCGTTATCATGGTGAAACTGAACCATTCACCTTTTTTTTTTATTAGGTTGTCAACGTACCGCAGTCAGCACCAGTGACACCAATGTACCTGCCGACGCATAACACCTTCCAGCATGTTCCAATGGTACCGCCTATGCCCATCGTTGTCCAAGCACCGGTTCCTGCCGAAATTCCCCAGCCACCAACGATTGCCTCTGATCCAGTTTTATCGACTCAAGCCGAGTCGAAGGACGAAATCTCGACAACGAATGATGAAATTCCCGCTGATGAGTGGATTATTTCTACGAACGACGAACCT
The DNA here is from genome assembly GCA_905338405.1 of Notodromas monacha. Lineage (NCBI taxonomy): Eukaryota > Metazoa > Arthropoda > Ostracoda > Podocopida > Cyprididae > Notodromas > Notodromas monacha. The sequence goes on along the minus strand of CAJPEX010003322.1, from coordinate 2,022 downwards.
TTTCTTGAAATCGATCCGCAAGAAGTTGTGGCAAGTTGATGCGTGAATTATTATGTTTTTTTTGGCTCTTTGGAATTTCGGAAAACGTGGGGCGATCTACGGTATATGTATTTGTTTTCTTGCAGGTGGAAACCAGTTCCATGCAGATCGAGATTCCGCCGAAAGTTTCCATAGTATCCGTGGAAAAACCGAAAGAGAAATCTTTGATACTCGAAGCCACGCCCAAAGGGATCGTCAAGACGCTGCCGATCATCGACATGGTCAACCCTCCAGCTCAAAATGACGTGATGAAATCCAGGACTATTGTGGATGCAGTGATGAAACGAATCCACGCCTGCACGTCGAAATTGGCTCCAAGTGTCGAATCGACAGCGTTGGAAAAGGAGGAAAAAGTCGAAAATGATCCCCCGGGTCGAGGCAAGGTTCAAGATCGTCTGCTCAATAGCTACAGGAACTTCATGAAGCAGCGGATGGGAGATCGTCCTCGGCCCCTCTGTAGGATCATCAAGGACGAAAGGCTGTGGCAGGATGAGGAGAAACCGGAAGTGGAGCCGTCTCCCAAGGATGGGAAAGAGAACAATGCTCCTTTGATGGTGGAAATCAAGGGAGATGACGGAGTTGTTCTTCAGGTATTTAGGACGAAAGGCTGTGGCAGGATGAGGAGAAACCGGAAGTGGAGCCGTCTCCCAAGGATGGGAAAGAGAACAATGCTCCTTTGATGGTGGAAATCAAGGGAGATGACGGAGTTGTTCTTCAGGTATTTGATTTTTTCTGTGGAATTCATTAGTGGGAAACTTTTCCAAGTTCCAACAGAAGAGGGATAGAGAAAGCATTGAGAATTTTTGCTATCTAAATTCAATAAAACCTCACCTTACATGTTTTTTTTTTTTTCAAAATGTCCTTTGCAAGTCGTTTTTTTTTTGTGCTTTTGATCTTTTGAAAATCGGATAATTCCGGAGTCCAGACTCGAATTCTGGCTGTGATGCTTTTGTTCTTTGTCAGGGGAAAATTTTTCCTGAAAAACTCAAATTTGTCTCAATTTTGAAGTACCAAAACAGCGATCACAAAAGAGAGAGATTTCATGAACCAGTAATTGTATTTATGCTTCTTCAACTCGAACCTCCCCAGGACAAAAATTTTCCTCACCAAAATTTTTAAATTGTTCCTGTCCCAATTTCCTTAAACAGTTCATGCTAAATCTCCTGAACTAAAAGTCTCCTAACTGTGAACCTCGCGACCTCAACATTTTTGAAGACAATGAAGGAGAGGAAATTGTTAATGGTAATGATTTAGGAAAGGAAATGAGTAACTGTAATTGTCACATAAAATTTGTATTACTGTATAAGTTTTGTATGCTGCAGACTCGTGCAATTTTGTTCCTGGCACTTTCCATTTTCTTAATGAAGCGAAGAATTGAAGCATTTTTTGAACCGACATTTTTCAGCCTCGATATTTTATTCGCAAAATTATAGTAAACAATTGTAGCTGTACTTTCCGTAACTGAAAATCTCTCCAATTTCATTTTTTGCTCCCTTTGAATTTGACTGTATCAATAGCAAGAAAACTTGACGTAAGATTTTGAGACTTGCTGTTTTATTAGATGAGATGCTAATTTTTTTTACTTGCCAATTTAATATACATTACAGTGCAGTACTAGTATCTCGTTACAACGAAGCATTTGGGACCTCTAAAAAACTTCCTCATGAAAAAAATTCATGGAAATGAAGTTAAAATAACATTGTGAATATATTCGACAGAGACCGAAGAAAAATGAATTCGTTGTAAGCATTAATTCGTTACGAGATTTACTCTACTGGTTCCCTTGGATAATCTCTTCTCTGTGAGACATGTTTCTCTGAAGAGCATCAAGTGTATTGCGTGTTTTATCTGATATTAAATCAATTCGAATTTCTATTTAAGGGATCGTCAATTGAAGAAGTTTGGGGATGTCTCGTGGATGCAGTCCAGAAGTCCCGTGAACGATTTGGAATGCCGATTCTTCCTCGTGATTCGCTTACGAAG
>CAJPEX010003321.1:0-29901 GCA_905338405.1 Notodromas monacha | reverse complement strand
TTTGTTTTTTTTTTGTTCGTTTTTTTTTTTTTTTTTTTTTTTGCTTTTTCATGATAAAACTTGTGTATATCTGCTTCTGAAGAAGAAGCAGGAGCTTTTTCAAAGAGGTGGGTTCTGCTCGCGCAATAAACCCGTCCAATGGGCCGTGCGTCTCATTTCGGCGCAACCCAGGGTTCGAAAAAAAGGTGTTTTTTCTTCCCCTTCCCTTTGCACCTCGCCCCTTTGAGTGTGCAACAGAGAGGAAAACTTTTGACGCTTCGTTGTCATCATGTCTTCGTTGGGCGTGAATTGCGTATTTCATGACCATTTTTCGCACACAAAATGGCTAAAACGAATGAGAGATGGGGGGGGGGAGAAGAAGAAGGGTTCTAGTTGACCGGGTTTTCGCGTGAAACGGGTTCCGAGGACGAAGGCAGCAGAACACGGAGATGGGTGGTCTTGTGTTTCGAGTAGATGTTTTATTTTTGTATATAAAAGATATGTTTTGGCATTTTTTTATTTTGTAAATATTCTGCGAGACTTTTTGGAAACTTGTTTTTTCGCATTATTCGCTTTTTTTGGTCTCGAACCTGGCTGAAAATCTTGCGAAGAACTGGTTATTTCTCTCATCTCCGGTGTTCATTTTAATTGCGCCAACATCACTTTGTACGACAATTTATTTTTTTGAAGTGCAAATTAATGCATTGTCGAACGAAGTTCACTTTTCGAGGTTTAAGGCATTTTAATACAGTAGTATATTTTACACATCGAAGGACGGAGTGTCTATAAGAATTATTGTTTACTGTATGAAGTTTAAATTTCATTCCATTCAAATTATTTTGGAATGCTCGTGATTTTATTTGACTCGGTAAGCTGGAAATGAAACAAAAACAAAATTTCGATTATCTTCGAGGGAAAAATCCGTTTTTAAAGAGGGTTTCGAATTTAATGGATTTTTGTGAAGATTTGTGCTATTGTCTGGCACGTTTTTGAATGACCCACGATTTGACAGCAGGAGAACAAAATTGCCATTGCTCAAGTTCTTTCATGGTTTTGTTTGCATTTACTTTATGCATGAATAATGAAATAATATTCATACACTCTTTGAAAAAACAGCTTGACCACCGCAAAACTTATCTTGATCATGATTAAAATTTTTCTTGGGCAGCATTCATTCGTATTTTAATTAATTTTCTTGTGCTGCAAAACTTTTAGCTGAAGTCTTTTTTTTTCGTCGACGTGAGCTGAAAAATTTTAGGGGAAATATTTTTATCGCTTACGAATTTTTTCCTGACGTCGGATGCCAATTTTCCTTTGCATTCAAATTGAAAAAGGGGAAAATAATGAAGTTATTTATTGCTTAAATTTATTTCTTGTGTTTGCAGAGCGAAACAACAACAAAATTCAGTGGACAACGAAATTATCACGGTTTTAAATAAAATACTGCGGGGTTGTTTCAAGATATTGTTTGAATTTCATTGTTTGATGATCATTAAAATGACATTTAAGCCCTTGCCTCGGCCATCACAGAAAAATGTCATGATTATGGTGCAATTTTTTTCTTGAGTTACATTTTTTTCGTATTGCAGTACTTTTTTTTTGTGCTGTGGAACTTTGAGTACGACGAAGTTTTATTTTTATTTTTTCAACATGATCCAGGGAATGTATTTTTTATCGGTACCGAGTTGGCGCCAAATCGAGGCAATGGCCAATTTTTTTTTAATTGAAGAAAGAGGGGGAAAGAATGAGATTTTTTCATAATTTGAAATTATTTTATGAATGTTTTGTCATTATTTCTTGTGTTCGCAGAGCCATGCCATGAGAATTGTGCGGACAGTGGGCCAAGCCTTTGAAGTGTGCCACAAGTTGACGAACCCACAAATTGAGCAAAATGCGCCATCTTTGGAAGACGGGGTCAGCGAAGAAGGTTCGGAGCCATTTTCGGACAAAACCAAGAAAGGTGGGTTCTGTTTTCTTGCATCTCTCTTGTGTTTATTCTTTTTCTTCTTCTTATAAATTAAAAAAAAAAAGAAATTAGAGAATTACATGATTTGAAAACTTGACTTTCAAGGCAGCTAAAACAAAGGAGAACAAATTTTAGCGCTTTTCGGGATTCTGTTGGGGATCGATTGATTGCGCTTTTTCTTCTCCTGATTTTGTTTCTGTTTGAATTCAGTTGGATCCTCCTCTTGTTTGTGGTTTTTTTTGAAATCAGATTAAATGCCATGTTCCAAAGATTTTAATCCTGCTGATGAAAATTTACGTACTTTTCTCCTGAAAGATCCGAAATGAGAAACAAGGTGATCATTTTGGAAACCCTCGAAAAAATGCTTGATATTGAATCAATTTATTTTTTGAGTATTTCATGGGAAATTTTTTATTTTCTTGAGAATAAAAGCAATTATTTTCGTTGCTTTCAACGACGATACTCGAATACGGAAGGTTCTTTATTGATCTAATGCTGATTTTTTTCGCGTTCTGTTCTTTCGAAAGATTCGTTTCGCTGTTCGTTGCCAAAAAAAAAAATTTGCCGAAATAGTATTATTAGACGACGACTGCATTTTTTTTTATCAAAATTTTTGATGTTTACTGCGAAAATGTGCTCGGTTTGAGCATTTTACGAGCCAAACTCATCGATGGTGTTCGAATCGTATCGAAGATAGAGAATGTGATTTCAAATTTGAAGAAGAAAAATTTACCGCGTCTCAGATTTTTCATGTTCTTCCATTTTTTTTTCGGTCGTAGATCAAATAATTTGAAAATGTCCAAAGAATGTTCTGGAAAAGACGCAAATTATTCATGAAAGCAGCTGGAGGCACATTTTTCGGAACTGCGCGCTTAAATTTGCCTCATTTCATTAAAAATTGGTGAAAACCAGGTCTAATTTGCTGAAATCTGAACCCAAAGAATACTCTCAGATTGGAAGAAAAACGATTGTGATAATGCCTCGATTTTTGCGTCCGGAAATCGAGGAATTTGTGGAAAAAGACGCTAATCATTCAAGAAATTTGCAAGATACGTCATCGGATATGAATGTTTCCGAACTAATCGCAAAAAAAAATTCGGTGAAATAGGTCTAACCCAGGTCTACTTCGCTGAAATCTTTCCTTTGGAAATGTGAACGATACGAAAACTTGCAGACTGGAAGTGAAAGGATTTTTTAATTTTTTTCAAATGCTTCAATTTTTGCTCCCGGAAATCGAATAAGAATTTGCAGAAAAGACGCTCTAATCATTCAAGAAAATTTGGATGCAGCTGGTGTATTTTTCCTATTCCTCTTCGCAGAAATCTGAACAATTTCGCCAACAAAAAAAGGCAAAACCAGACTTAGACTTTGCTGAAATCTTCTTCATTTTGGAAATCGAGTGTCGATATCCCGCTGAGAGAGTGACGAGGCATGCTGATCGCAAACTTGAAGGATAACTCAGCAGAAAAAAATAACATAAAAATCTAAAAAATATTATTCAGACTGGAAGAGAAATCAAGCTCGGAGTCAGATACGCTGACGTTGAATAATGTGCAGCGTTTCTTTCATGGAAGTTAGCTTGTGTAATGGAAGGTCGACCACTAGAAAAACGCCAGAAATCGGGCCAAATGACCATCAGGGGTCCTTTTTTTCAACGGTTGACTGTCCAACTCATCGCGAACCAACTGAACTATTGCGTGCCAATTCGAATACTTGATTTTTCGTGATGAATAAGTCGTTCGAAATTTGAGACTCTGCCTGCTTTAGTCAGGAAATTTCTACCTGGAGAATCTGTCAAGCATTCCTAAAAAAATGTGTTTTACTGGTATTGGGAAGTTTGTTATACAGTAATAAAATTTGCACTTACGTACTCCATGGGCTTTCTGTTGGGACTTCAGAAAAGCTTTGTTTTGCTGAAAGTGTGTTGAAAAGAAGATTTTACTGTGTTTGTTTCCAAATTGCAATGATCGAAGACCAAATCCCTGATTCGAATTTTATTGTGGGTCCCTATGAATTTTACTTGAAGAGATTAGACTGTGAGAAGAACTTTCAACTTCTTGAGCTAATGAAAAAAATTACTTGTAATGGTACATTACTTGTAAAAAGATTTTAATGTATTTTTTCAAATTGCAATGAAGACAAAAAATGCTGGTACCCCTAAATACAATTTTATTGTGGGTCCCTATGAATTTTAATTACAGAGGTTAAACTGTGAGAAAAACTTTCACCTTCTTGAGCTGATGCTGAGAAAACTTTGTTTTAATGTTATTTGTTGTAAAAATATTTCACTGTATTCCTTCAAATTGCAATGAAGACAAAAATGCTGGTATCCCTAAATCAAATTTTATTGTGGATACCTATGAGTTTAACTTACAGAGGTTTGATTGTCAGTAGATCTTTTAGCTTCTTGAGCTGTTGCTGTGATGGCATTTGTTATAAAAACATTTTACTGCATTTCTCCAAATTGCAATAAAGACCAAAAATGCTGGTTTTCCTGAATGAAAATTTTATTGGGGAGTCAGCTATCAGTTTTACTTACAGAGATTTGACTGTCAGAAGAACTTTCAGCTTTTTGAGCTAATGCTGAAAAAACTTTGTTGTAATGGTCATGGTTCTAAAAAGATTTTACTGTATTTATTCAAATTGCAATGAAGACGAAAAAATTCTGGTATCCGGAAATCAAATTTCATTGTGGGTCCCTATGAATTTTACTTACAGAGGTTAAAGTGTGAGGAAAACTTTTACCTTCTTGAGCTGATGCTAAAAAAATTTGTTGTAATGGTATTTGTTGTAAACAGATTTTACTGAATTTCTCCAAATTGCAATGAAGACCAAAAAATACTGGTTTCTTGGACTTGAATTTTGTTGTGAGAGTCCCTGTGATTTTTACTAAGACTGTAAGTAGAACTAACAGCTGCTTGAGCTCAGTTGGCTGGTGCTAACTTGACCCTGCACCCAATCCTTGAGTTTCTGCCGTTGGTGCTTTTGGTTACTGTCTCCCATTAACCCGAACCGCTGCTCCTCTTCCAGACTTTCCTCTTTCTGCTAACTGCTGTCTCATTTATATTTATACACTGTATATAATATACAATGTATGTTTTGGGTTCTGGGTGCCGAGAAGCCTTCCCTCGTTTCAGGAAAGATATCCCGTGTCGACACTGACGGAAGAAGCTTGATAAGTGGCTTTGGGAGGCATTTTTCTTCCTCCAGCAAAAAAGCTGTCGTGTCTGCATGTGTGGGTGTGTTTTCGTGTGTGTATTTTAGAGAAGGCAGCACTTTTCTGTTTTAAGAACGAGGCTAGTACAATTTTAAAGTTTACTTACTTTAGAAAAAAAATGAGTCAAATTAGAGCGCGTTATAAGGAATTTGAGGTTCGTGGATGTGATGCATGATGAAGGCGTCTTATCCATTGAGCTGGGATGATTTTGAATTTTTACAAACGAGCGGAAAATTATTCAGAGATATTCAAAAAAAGTGCTCTGTTAGAATGAATGAACAGAAAAGCTTTATTTTCCGCTTTTCAGCATTCACAAGGTTCAATCAACATTCCCACATCCAAACCCCCTCCCCATCCAACCCAAATCCATTCAAAGACATTCAATCACTTCAGAATGGGGAAACAGAGAAATTATATGCATATGGATAACAAAAATAAAACAAAATACATTCTACAGAATATAACTGCACAACTGATATGCATGACTGCTTCTTTCCCTGACATTGAAAACAAAATATCAGTAACAAGATTTGCCGCATAAGCCAGAATTGAAGGAGTTGCAGCAGTTAATGAACCCAATTCAAAGCACATGGTCTTCAGCTTGTTTCCAGATGAGGTTTAGTTGAATGAACAATTTAGAGAGAATCTTTGATGAGAAATCATATAAGGCCAATAGTTGATCTTGATCCTCTATGATTTCAGAAAGGGCCTCTTCAATGAATTCCAATACTTGTAAATCTTTCTCAACCCTTGGACAGTGGAGAGTTCTTTCTCAGTGTACGGCCAAGTCAGGATTTTTCTGGGGGGTGGCGCATTTCAGTTTGACCCAAGGTTACTGAAATGTATCCAGGTTGAGGAGGACTAAGTCGAGGGAAAAAATCTGGGAGGCAAATTTTCTTTTGTTCCCAAGATTTTCCCATGCAAATCCTATGCCAGGAATGCATGAAAAAACGCCACTCAGCCAGGGATTTTTCAATTTTCATTGAAAATTTTCTGCAGGATTATAAAAAAATCTTGGACTTTTTCCCGACTTAGCCCTTGGTAAAAAAAAGTAGGTTTTGTTATTCCCAGTGCCCAGTGGCACAAAATTTTGCAAAAATATCCCAACTTTGCCACACAAGGGTTAAGCTCATTTCTATCAGCATGCATATCAGTATGCTCTGTTTATATTGTGAAATAATGCATTTTTGTTTTCCTTTTTTGATGCAAGGTTTGCTTCAAGCTTTTTGAATTTCAAAAGCTGAAAACCCCCTGAGGCCTTAAGTTGAATTTTTTCAGGTCCTGTCTGAATCCCTTTAACATTGATATGTTTAAAACCTCCCTAAGTGGACGACTTTTACCCTCAAACCTCCTTAAGTTGAATTTTCTGTGGCATGTTGGCTTTTATTTTCTTGACACAAGCAAGAAAAAAAAGCAATAAAAACATGAATTAATTTGTTTTAAAAGGAGGTGAGAGACTTAATTGGGAAAATGAACTCTGCCTCCAAGTTCATGATGCTTTCAACTCATTTAAAAAGTTATTTCAGCCTTCAAATATTACGATTTACAATTCTGAGCAATTTTTCTATGTTTCCCAGGACAAAAGGACTTTTTATTGTAGCTAATTCAGAACCTCCCTAAGTCAAAATTTTTTGCTAGTCCCTTGAAGTTCGACTTAGAGAGGTTTGACACGTATATACACATACCCAATATTTCATCTCAAGAAAATTTCCCCAGTAATAAATAGCGAAATTTCTTCTCAAGATTCGGAAACCTTGGATTCCGAAGTGCACGTGCTCAAGGCGACCTTTTCGCTCGTCTGCCTTCAGGTGTCAATTATTTACAGTACTGTATATTTCGACCTCCACACACTTGAGTGATCGAGTGACTTGTCGAGGACTCTTTTTACATTCAGCAAGACGAAAAAAAATATCAGAAAATCCAGATAACTCGCGAAGAAAATCCCGGCTTTTTTCTTCCAAGAAGTTCTGACGTCAAAAGCAGGAAAAAGTTGTTTGTGCTGCGCGGGGTCCGACTCATAAACAGCACGAAATCGGGAGGAAAGAGAATCTTCTTCGCAGGGGGAACAAAAAATTGTAAAAAAAAAAATTGGAAGAAAAACGCAGAAAAGTATGAAAAAAAAATGAAAGCAGGAAATTTTTTTTGCTTGACTTTCTTTCAGAGCGAAAAGGAACTCCTGCTTGCCCTCGGTAGCCCCGAATTAATGTGTTTGCTTTGCAGCTCATGAAGCTCCCCCTAAATTTAAAGGTGCCATTTCTCTGCTGAAGACTGCCCTGGGTTCTTTGAATGAAAAAGGGGGCGTTTCAGAAGTGTGAGAAAATTGGGTGTAAAAAATTTTTTAACTTAACATTTGATTCGTAAACTAGCGGAATTATTTTAAAGCTTTTTTTCCCTCACGGCCGGATTTCATCTCCAAAAAATTTGCCAAGTGATTCCCTGATTTTTAATTTTGTTTTGGAAAGCTACAGGGTGTTCCATGTGCTATCTGTTGAAGGTTTTCTCCCCATTGAAGGGTTTTCCTCCTCTGATATTTTTTATTTTATTAAAAAGTAGTCTTCACACAACCGTCATTGTGAGAAAATGCTCATGTCTTTTTATTCCTTCCTTATCTCAACATGTTTTTATATCTGTGTTTGGATTTTGGTTTGTGCGTATATTTATTTGTTTTATTCACTGGTGTAGTGTTAGCAGTTTTTCTTTTGAATTGTGTCATTTCTTTGCCATCAAATTACATGATAAATAATTCTGAAAAAAAAGATGGTAGGAAAATATATTCAAGGTGTCTCCCTGAAAATATGTTCTTGGCTGCAAAGTGGGAGATTGCCTGTGTTTTATTTGTTCAACTGTACCTTTATTGTACAGAACATTCTTTTGTTGGGGTTTGCCAATGCCTAAAACTGCCCGCAAAAAAATGTGAACGTTTGCAGAAGCTAGGTTCATTTAATTTTGAAATGTATGTCAACTTGAATGAATTTGTTTCAGGTCGGGAATCAAATTTGTGCAGTTATTAAATTGAAGAAGATGCGATTTTGTATGATTCAAGCAGTCGGAAAAATTGGATGTGATTTAAAATGTTGAAATTAGCAAGGAAACTCTTTTTTGGCGCGTGCCATCTTTTACTGTTGAGAGAACAACCTGACTTTTATTCCTATTTCTTGTCGAGTTTCTAAGTTTAATTTACACTTTTTTCTATTACTGTACCTTCCTTTCTGAAATCGAATTTTAAACGCCATTCAATTGAGGAAGATGCAATTTCTCATACAGTAATCAAAAAATTCGGAAAAGTTTGATTCGATTTCTGATTTTGAAATCAACAAGGAACCTCGTTTTGGCGTGCCATCTTTTTTTTCTGTTGAGAGAAGAACCTGTCCTTTATTCCTAGTTCCTGTCGAGTTCATAAGTTTAATTTTCACTTTTTTCCACCTTCCATATTTTCTTTTCCCTTTACCTGGGTTTGGGTAAATATCGCAGGAAGTCCCTTTTTCTCCCCTAGTGAGTCCCTATCACAACAAACACCGAGATCGGCTACGAGAAGCAAGCAATGAATCTGGGTCTAAAATCGTTTCCGTTTTTTTTCAACCATAATATTCTGAAATGTTGTTTTTGTATGTCTGTTTTCGATTTTCATCAGAAGCCAATTCTTTGTTTGATTAGCATGAATGCATGAAATTACAGTGAGACCCACAGATGGGGACGGCATTGGTGCATCAAGAATGTCCCTAAGTTGAACTGTCCCTAAGTCAAGTCTTGTTTTCCCATTGACATATATTATATAATTTTTAATTGGTGTTTTATGGAAGAAATATTCTTCAGAATTCCATGGAAAAAATTGTTGTCCACTTGAATTTGATTCAGTGAATATATTTTCAACTCAATAAGAACATTTGGAGCATTGAATAGTGTATCTCTGTACTGTACATTTAAATGTTGGCATCTGTAAAAATAAAATTCAAGTCACTAAGAGAGAAGGAAGTCCCTCTATGCAATAGGTAATTTTTTTTAATTAGCTGAATGGATGGGGAAAGGATGAGTGAAATGACAAAGAATTTTTCTTGCATAAATCTTAGGGTTGGAAACATCTGCTTCTTTCAATCATGCCAAATAAAAGTCAATTTTTGTGAAATGTATTGGCAATTTTATCATGCAATGTCATCATGTCAAGTCAGTGTCTGTATGTTGGGCCTTTTTCATGCCCTTTTATTAAAAAATAAATGTCCCTATGTTGAATTGTCCTCATGTTGAGGTGTCTGCATGTGGGGGTCTCACTGTATCTTTAAATTTCTAGAGAAATTATTGGAGTTTTCACTGTTGGTGAAAAAATGAAGAAACCCCATTTTGTGGGACCCAAAGTCAATGTGTCATGAAGAAAATTTTTTCTTGTCAACTTCAAGATTTTGTTTGATTTCCTTTGTCATTCTTTCACATCACTGTCAATATGATAGGTGATGAAAAATAAATAGAACCGATGGTATTCTGAACTTTTGTTTCCATGTTTGTTTAATATTTTATGTTAGATGGAAGAATCTGCTCTTTGTTATAAAAACAATTATAACATTCATCTTGAAAATGTTGGCCATAATTGATGTGGTCTTGTTACTCTTGCAAAAACTCTCCAGTTTTTTTATCATAAAACCCAAAATCATTGTCTTCAAAACAGAAAATCATTTTGTTAACTTATAGACTTTGTTTGACTTTGTTCATCGTCATTTTCTCACGTCACGGTGTGTGAAGAAATAAATAAAACTAGCAGTATTTTGAACTGTAAGTTCACTTTTGCTGTATATTTTAGTCAGAGTTATTTGAATCGGCTATTCACGATCTAAAATGTTTCATATTCATCCTGAAAATTCTAGCCGAAGATATAAATATGTTCCATGAGCAAAAAATGATAAATTTGTGCTTTTTAAATATTGAACCCAAAATCTTCGTCTTGAAAGCGAATCCTTTTTTGTCAAACTCCAGAGTTTTTGAGACTTTGTTTTTTTCATCCGTTTGCGTCACCGTCAAGTGAAAAGATCTCGAAAAAAAATTAAAATGTCAGTATTCTGAACTTCATCAGTTTGTTCAATGTCGTATTTCAAGTCTTTGTGCGGAATTTTTCTTATAAAATAATTCGTTGCTGGTAGACATCGTTGGCGCGCCTCGGGACGCGCCTGCAGCTGTTTTAGAGACCCTTCAACAGGGCTTCAGGGCAAAAATTATTGTAAACTCTCAGAGTTTTTGAGACTTTGTTTTTTTCATCCGTTTGCGTCACCGTCAAGTGAAAAGATCTCGAAAAAAAATTAAAATGTCAGTATTCTGAACTTCATCAGTTTGTTCAATGTCGTATTTCAAGTCTTATCGTGACGAATCTGCTTTCGATTATCATAAAACTACAGGATTCATCTCGAAAATTAATCATGCACAAGTGTTGAGCATTTCTTGTTTTTTTTTTTGCTTTCTACGTCCTTGTTTTCTGAAGATAATTTTTTTTATGAACTTCAAGGGTTTGTGTGACAAGACAATGAAGAACATGTTTTAGAAAAATAAACCCTGGTCCTTCAGACAGACCAGAAACAACTGGTCTCACCACGGCCTTCCTTAATGCGTATGTGAATCAGAGACTCGTGAATCACTGTCACTTTGTTGTAAAAATATTCAGTCCGTTTTTTTCCTTTTTATTTATTTTATTTTTGTAGAAGGACGATAATTTGAAAGCTTATAGAGCTGATTGATTGGATTTAAAACGCAGCCTGATTTTTTGGAGTAATTTTTGTGGGCTCCAAGTCGAAAATAAATGTAATTCTACTTCTCTTTTTTCTCTTTTCATTTTTGTTTCGAAAGTAGGAGGATGATAATTAGAGAGAACCTATGCAAGTGTAGCTAGAGACAACTTCTATTGATCATTTTTCAAATTTTTGAATAAAATACCAGCAGCTTTTCTCTGGGATTTTTGAATTACCACCGTCCTTCAAAAATCGTAAAAAATGAGAATGAAAAGATTCCACATTCAACAGGTGATTTTCAATTATTATTTTCGTTTTCTTTTCAGAATGATGCTGATTTTGAAGTTTGTGGAGCTCAATTAAATATAAAACGCAACCTTGATTTTTCTTCGGAACCTTTGTTTGGGTTTGAAGTGCGGGCTGCTCAAAATTGTTCGTCTTGTCTATTTTATCAATCGTTTTTTTTTCAAAAGTAGGATGATAATAACTATTGACGATGCTAATAATTCCACAAGTTATCTATTTAATTTTTGGAGGGTGATAATGTTGAAGGTTGTGGAAAATGCAACCTGATTTTTTTCCGAGCCCGTTTTGTGGGTTGGCTTTGGTCGAGTCCATTCCAAGTTTGTCTTGTTTTCTTTATTTCGTTTTCGGTTTTTTTTTTAAAGTAGGAGGATAATTAGAGATAATCGACGACTGCAGCTAGAGACGCCTTCTACTGCGTCTTCTTCGAATTCTTTGGATGAAATTCCTTCTTTCGAATTTTCAACCTCCTTGAAAAATAAAAAGATAAAACATTTAGAAAATACCGCATTCCAAAACATTTTTCTGTTTATTTCTTAATACTTTCTAGAAGGGTGATTATGTTGAAGTTTGTAGAGCTGATACAATCTAAAACTCAACTGATTTTTTTAGCAATTTTTTGTGTTCAAAATGCGGCCTTTGGTCAAGTAAATTCCAAATTCTTCTTCTTCTTCTACTTCTTTATTATTTTCTTCATTTTTCCCAAAAGTAGGATGATAATTTAGAATTATCGACGAGTTTAATAAATCTACAATTTTTTTTTTCTTGTGTGAAGGGTCATAGTTTTAAAGGTTCTGGGAAACGCAACTGTAATTTTTTTTTCTTATTCTTTCGGTGCCATTCTTCTGGGTTCAAAGTGCGGCCTATGGTCGAGTAAATTCAAAATATTTCTTCTTCGTTTCTTTTTTTTTTTTTTTTGCTCATTCAAAAGTAGGATGATAATTAGAGAGAACCGACGAGTTTAGCCGGGAGACGCGGGGAGGAAACAGAGCCAGTGTCGCGTCGTCCCAAGGACTGGGGTTTGAGCCAAAGCCCGGCACAGTGTGACAGTAATGGTGGCTAAGACGGGCTTCACCTGTCGACTCGGATCCCGGGACCCATACGTTATCTGCGGTTCATGAAGCCTGCTGGTTTATATTCACTGCCGAATGGAACTGAAAGCACTACCCCCTCCATATAGATGACACACACACACACACACACTGATGAACCCCCCCAAATTTAGAAGAAAAAACAATTTTATTTCAATCCGGAATCTTCTTTTTTTTAAATGAGTGGGAATACACTGATTTTTCCTTGAAATTCTTAGAATTGGGGGGGGGGGGGGGAGTGATGAGCCTTTAAAAAATATGTTGATCTAGTAGCCCTTTGACAGCAGAGGGTTCTTTTTCATTGGGCAGCAGAGAGTCAAGATTTGGGGGGTGGGGGCAGTGCCTTTCAGTTTGACCCAAGGTCAGTGAAATGCTCCCATGTTGAGAAGCTGTAAGTCTGGAAAAATCCCAGAGATAATTTTTTTTATTGTTTTCAGGATTCTCCCATGCAAATCCTATGCCAGGAATGTAGGGAAAAAATGCCACCCAGTGAGGAATTTTTTTCATTGTTCATTAAAAATTTGCTGTAGGATTAGATAATGACTCAGTCCTTGGTACAAAGTAGGATTTTTTAATTTCCAGTGCTCAGTGGCACAAAATTTTTGCAAAAATATCCCAACTTTGCTGGACAATGGCTCGGACAGTTTTTTCCAGCCAGTGATCCAAAAAAATTGTTTTAGGACAAAATTGGTCTGTGGGACCCTTTTTTCAGAATAATGCATTTACCAAAAGTAGCAATGAAGTGTGTTATCCTTATCAGAAATTTTTGGAAGACAATGGCAATTTAAATTATGGGATGAAAAATGAAACTTGGCATTTCTCCTCATATCACTACAGACAAATGTTCAAGTGCTGAAAGAAATTATTTTGTTTTTTAATTCTGAGAAACCTTTGTTATATCTTACCTTTTTTATTCTTTTATTACTTTCCCTTGTAACTGATTCATTGGTTCTTGACTTAGCCCTTGGACAGTGGCAAACTCCTTTCCATCCCAGGGCAAAGTTGGACTTTTTTCAGTTGAGTCTGCATTTCATTTTGACCCAACATTATGCTACTCCTGCCAGGTTAGGAAGGGCAAAGTCAGATTTTTCTCAGGGACAAAGAAATCTTGGGAAAGTCCCAAGTCAGACTTTTTTCTGTTGTGACCTCTAACCTGGGCTCCTGTAATTCAAGCTTAAATTCAATCTTTTAATGGGGGAACAACACAAGGCCAGGGGAACAAAGTGAGCCTTGAAGGTGTAAATTTGTTATTTCTGAGTGAAACTTTTCTAAGCAGAATTTGAAAAATACCAGGATTGTTCCCTAACTTTGCTGTGCACACAAACTGTCATAGTTCTTTTAAATATAATTCTTGAGTGCACCCAAAATCTGTATTAAAAAAGTCTGACTTTGCTGCAAAAGGGTTAATTTTTTAAGAAAAGCAGAAACTTTTGAAATACCTTTCATAAAGTCTTTCAAATACAAAATTTTTGGTAAATTGCTGGTCTGCAAAAAAATATATGCAAATTTGCTGGACCTTGTGCCCAAAAAGGTTGGGGAACACTGATCTAGAATATGAAGAACTGAACTGCACTGTGTGATGTGAAATCAGTATGCTGCAATTTTGTTGATTGAGATTCATACATTCTTTTTCTTCAAGAAAAAAAGGATTCCTCTGTGTTTATTATCTTTATTTTTGTCAGACAATTGTTTCTGCAACGGGAAGAGAATTAAAAAATTCCTTTGTAGCCATTGAGGAATTCAGGGTACCTTTTTGGGTTGCTTTGTTTTGTTTTTCTCTTGTGGGTTTTATATTTAGATTCGTTGTCCCTAATGAGCAAAGCTCTCGTTCTGTGGTTTTTTGCGTGCATAAAAAGAAAAGAACTTGATTTTTTCAAGCTTTTGCAAGAATAAAATAAGGGATTTTTTGGATTTTTTTCCAATTTCCAACCTTCTAAAAAAATTTGAGGTAAAACCACATTTTTCATGAAAAAATTGAGGTCAAAATCATTTTTTAAATAAAGTTTTTATCCCAATTCTTACCAAAAGTTTTGACTGCAGGTGTAATAAATTGCATCTAGTGGGGTTTGCTCAAAAATTTCAAAAATTGGGTCTGATTAAATAAATAATTTTTATACATTTTTGAGCATAACCCTGATGAATACAATGCATGAAACCTCCAATTCAAACTTCCTGGAAAAATTGGTATGAAACCCCATTTTCAAAAACAGTTTTCATCTCAATTTTTTCAGCAAATTTGGATTCCAGGTTGCAGGTTACATTGCATCCAAAAGGCTTATGATCAAAAATTTCTTAAAATGGGTTTAATAGAAATTAAACAAAGTTGTGAGTGTTTGGCTTTTTTCAAATTTCTGAAATGGATTAAATGATTTTCCCATACAAGTCTTTGGAAAATCTTGATTTGTATAAATAATTATTGGTGCAACAAACGTAGTGCTTGCATCAATCACATTTGTTGTGCAAGGTACTACACATCACTTTATTGCAGTACATGTGGTACCTTGCAATTTGACCTTCCACAATTCAACTGTCCCAAAATTTGACAGTAAAATTTCCCAGTAGGTCAACTTTCAATTTGACCTCTGCCTTGCAATTTGACCAGTGGAGAGACATGAAGCATCAAATGCCATGTAGAAAACATACCATTTGACTTTGTCTTGCAATGCACCTGCGTTGCAATTCCAGCCTAGTCCAGCAACTGATTATGGTTGAATTGCAAGGTACCACCTGTAATAAAGAATTACAAAAGGAGGTGGAAAAAGGTGAAACATCCAAAAATAAAACACATCACTCAGCGGTGGGGCTCAGCTGGGGATTACCTTAAGGAAATCCCAAAAGATAAATGGATAAATGTATTTCACTTTTCCCCATAATTAATTCACAGATTACAGCACACCATGAGAATATCAGAAAACCATTGGAATGATAACCGGCAGGGGACTCAGACAGACTCAGGAATAAAGAATATTGAAATATGTTGCAAGAGTGACCTTCTATGGTTTTTCACTCTCTCTCTCTCTCTCTCTCTCTCTCTCTCTCTCTCGCGCTCTCTCTCTCTCTTCCAGGAATCTGCATTGCTGCACCTGATTGGCTTGAAATGGGTAAATTAATGGGTCCAATATTCAAATAACAGGAACTGCCATCTAACTGCAGCCTAATTCAAGTATTCCAGAGCATTCTAGATAATTTGACACATTATGCAATTGGTGATCTAATTATTCTGCCACACCACCTGTAGTCTCTTGTGAAGCAACGTGATATATGGACCATTTTCATGCAATTGAAATTTTGCCCGCAAAAAATAAAAAATAAAAAACGACGCCCCCAATGTCACATGTTTGTTCTTCCCTTTAACCCAGGGATTGGAAGCGACAGAAAAAACCCGTCGCGCCCCTTGTTATTTATTCCTTCTCATTCCCGCCCCACCTCGTTAACGATCCGGCGAAACACCGCAGACCTTTCCAGAATTGTTTTCTTCTCTCTCTCCTTTTTTATTTTTAATACTGTACTACGCTATAGGAATAGATTTGGTTTTATGTGTTTGAAGTCTTGAGTTTTTTTATTTATAAAAAATGTCTGCGATGCTGGCTGCTGCTGGGATGCGAGCGGTTAATTTGTGGGAATTGTCAGTCTTGAGGCGCCATCTGCTGGAGTTTTACGTTGGCGGAAGTTTTGAACTGCTGTAGTGAAATACAGTGAAACCCCCCAGATGTGGATGTGATTGGTGCATCAAGAGTGTCCCTAAGTTGAATTGTCCCTGAGTCAAGTCTTGTTTTCCCATAGACATATGTTATATACTGAATTTACTTCAGTACCATGTTCCCTTGAGTAAGGGGCGCACAGGGGTTTTTCAGTTGGAAAATTGGCTAAAACCCGATACCTGAGTAGGATGCGCACCCCAATTTTTAGTGAACCTACCTCAACATTTTGAAAATAAATTCAAAAAATTTGACTTTAGACATGAATTGAACAAAAATTTGATCAATTTTCAACTTTTTCAGTACAAAAAAGTTTTCTTGTTACATTTGTTTGAAATTTCTCCATTACAATTTAGTATAATGCACACATAACTTCCTAAGACAACTTGAAAATTTTGTACCCACTTATGATGTGCACCCCTTTTTTTCTTATGAAATTTGAGAAAAAAAGGTGCGCGTGGTACTTGAGTAAATACGGTAAATTTTAATTGGGGTTTAAGGTAGAAATATTCTTCAGAATTCCATAGAAAATGTTTTTAGCCACTTGAATTTGATTCAGTGAATATATTTTTAACTCAATAAGAACATTTGGAGCATTGAATAGTGTATCTCTTTACTGTACATTTAAATGTTGGCATCTACAAAAATAACATTCCAAGTCAGAAAGAGAGAAGGAATTCCCTTTATGCAATAGGTAATTTTTTTAATTAGCTGAATGGATGGGGAAATGATGAGAGAAATGACAAAGAATTTTTCTTGCATAAATCTTAGGGTTGGAAATATCTGTTTCTTGCAAATCAAGCCAAATAAAAGTCAATTTTTGTTAAATTTATTGGCAATTTTATCATGCAATGTCCTCATGTCAAGTCAGTGTCTGTATGTTGAGCCTTTTTTATGCCCTTTTTATTGAAAAATAAATGTTCCTATGTTCAATTATCCTCATTTCAATGTGTCTGCATGTGGGGGGTTTCACTGTATAATCAATTCCAGGTGGAAATACATTTTCAAGGGGAAGTATTACCTGGAATTTCTCAAGGAGTCATTTTATTTGTTTCAGACTTTTTTCAATTTTTTTTATGCTCGTAAATGTGTTGCGTAAACCAACTTCCGTGTTGTAATTTCAAAATCTTTTTCATGAGGCGTCCCGTGAACGCCTTATGAAAAAATTCTGATGTTTTGAAATCAACTCTCAGAGAATAAGTTTTTAAAATTTTCGAAAAAAACCAGTCTAGAATATAGCCCAGAGCCCAGAGGAACAAAAAAATCCATTTCATTGAAACATGAATTAGGAAATTGTCCAGAAAGTGATTTTTGTGCGTCATTTTCTACAATTAGATTTTTGATGAAAAATGCATCCTCCGAACTTCTGAAATTACTTGAAAGGATGTTGCGAAATTGTCTGGTTTCGAATTCGTCATTTCCGACGCATCTTTTTTTTTTTTTGGATAAATGTTGGAAAAAGGGATGAAGCTTAGAGATAGGTTTTTCAGCGCTTTTCTTTTTCCCTTTTGAGCATAATTTCATTGATTTTTTTGTTGGTAGATTCTGAAGCAACGTCGGACGCGACAAAGGACAGAGAAAGCGACGATGATGACGAAGATGACGACGACGATGATGAAGACGATGACGATGATGAAGCAGAAGACGACAACGACGACGACACCCGCAACAACAATAATAACAACAACAACAATCATCACCGGAATCATCACAGGAACCGACGCGAAGTCGGGAAATCCTCCCAACAACAACAACAGCAGCAGCAGCAACAACAAATCGGGTCCAATAAGACTTCCAGGCAACGACAACCCAAGCAAAAGCTGCAACAACCACCTCAACAAAACAACAACAACAACAGCAGTAGCAACAAGCGACGTCCGAACGGCGGATTGAATGCGTCGTCGGGAAACTCGTCAGTGACGAGTGGAGGCTGTCGATTGCTGGGTGACGAGGACTTGCTCATTGAGCCGCTGCCCGCGCCGCCGCAGACCGACAAGAAATCTTTGGTGAGTCGTCACGTCTTTTACGTTTTTTTTTTTTAATTTTTAATTGAATTTTCTTTTGTGATTTTGTGCAAATGTTTAGGAGGAATTTCAAGTTTTTCAGTATCATCTTTGAGTATTTACTTTTGATTTTGTGCACATTTTAATTTTTGGGACGGATTTCAAGTTCTGTTTTCAGTTTTATTTTAATCTTGTTTTCGATTTTCTGGGTTTAATGTGTATTTTTGATGATTTTAAAATTTGAAATTCTCTGATTGAATCATCTCTAGATTTTTTGAGGGTTTCTTTTTTGACGTGATCATTATAGAAAAGTGGCGATAAGAAATTTTAATTTGAGTTTTTTCGTGATTTTGTGCAAATTTTGGGGAGGAATTTCAGGTTTTTCAGTATTTTCTTTGAGGATTTATTTTTGATTTTGTGCACATTTTAATTTTTGGGACGGATTTCAAGTTTTGTCTTCAGTTTTATTTTTAATCTTTTTTCGATTTCCTGGGTTTGATGTGTATTTTTGATGCTTTTAAGATTTGAAATTCTCTGAATGAATCATCTCTAGATTTATTGAGGGTTTTTTTTTTACGTGATCATTATATAGAAAAGTGGCGATAAGAGATTTTAATTTGAGTTTTTCCGTGATTTTGTGCTAATTGTTAATATTTGGAGGAATTCAGATTTTTATTTTAATCTTTTCTCGATTTTCTGCGTTTTAACATGCATTTTTGGTAAAATACAGTACTTGAAAAAAAGGAAATCCCTGAATGAATTTGCTCTGGATTTATTGAGGATTTTTTTGACGTTATCACTAGAGGAAAGTGACGATGAGAAATCTTCAGTTTGTTTTAAAGTAAATTACTGTATCTCTTCGTTTTCGTGGTCTTTTTTCAAGTTGAATTTCTTGGAGGAATTTTAACGTTTCAGTATTTCAATCTACTTTCAATTTCTTGGGTTTAATATGCGTCTTTGATACTTGGAAACATTGAAATTCTCTGCGTGAATCTGCTCTCGATTTCTGAGGTACTGTATTTTTGAGACGTGATGAATGTATGAATGTGGCAATAAGAATTTTCTATCAATGAAGTTGAAATAAAAAGCGTTTTAACATTCTGATAGAAAGAAGGAAAAAAATACGAGTAAATCTTGTTACAAATAGTATGGTCTGAAACTTCTTTGGGAGAGTGTGACAAAATTGAGGATAGCCATATTTTTTCCGATTTTGACAAAGTTTTTATTTATTTTTGAGAATTTAAACATCTTTTAATAGACTCCTATAAATAGACGAGAGCTAAAGAACGCATAATGCCATAAAACACTGCACTACTTACGTCTACTTATACCTTTATTCTTAAACATAGTTACTGGAACTGCAAGAGCTCTTGAAATAAAAAGCGTTTTAACATTTGAATCGAAAGAAGGAAAAAAATACAAGTAAATCTTGTTAAAAATACAGTAGTATGGCCTGAAACTGGTTTGGGAGAGTGTGACAAGATTGAGGATAAGTGGATAACCATATTTTTTTCCGATTTAGACACCGTTTTAATTTATTTTTGAGAATTTATTGTAGAAAATTCTCTGATGATATTTATCTGCTCTCGATTTCTCGCAAATTTTTTTGACGTCAAAAATTACGAAATTTTTTATTTTTTCGTCAGTCGTGACGCGTTACAAAAACATTTTCCGAGACAAATTTTGCAATAAATTTTCTTCAATTTAGTTCTGTTTTTTAATTTGTTTCCCCATTTTTATTTTTTTAGTTGACTGGCGAGATTTACGCGTCTCCAAAGGCCAAGCCGTTGGTGGCCGGAGACGCGGACGCCGTGAAGACGCTGGTCGGCGGCAGACTCAGTGCGCATCACGAGGCCCAGTTGCTGAGGGAGCAGCTGGAGGCCCAGAGCCAACAGACGCAGGCCGCCATGGCCCAGGTCCACCTGCTCAGGGAGCAATTGGCCGCCGAGTCCTCTGCCAGGATGGAGGCACAAGTCCGTTTTCCCCCTTCTTTTCTTTCTTTTCCTGGTCTTTTTCATTCTTTCTTTTTCTGCCATGTGTGTGTTTGTTTGTATTTTTTTTTAAACTTTTTTACAATTTTGAAGAAGCTGGCGAATGTTTAAACAAAAAAACAGAATAGACTTTAGCGTTTAGTTGACAATCTAATCTAAAGAATAAGAAGAAAAAACAAGTACATCTTGTAACAAATATTGTGGTCTGAAACTGATTTGGGAGAGAGTGAAAAAGTTAAGGATAATAATTTGTTTTTTCTTCGATTTTACCAGAGTTCTTATCATTTTTACAATTTTGAAGAAGCTGGCGAATGTTTAAACAAAAAAACAGAATAGACTTAAGCGTTTCGTTGACAATTTAATCTAAAGAATAAAAAGAAAAAACAAGTGAATCTTGTAACAAGTATTGTGGTCTGAAACTGGTTTGGGAGAGAGTGAAAACGTTGAGGATAATAATTGGTTTTTTCTTCGATTTTACCAGAGTTCTTATCATTTTTACAATTTTGAAGAAGCTGGCGAATGTTTAAACAAAAAAACAGAATAGACTTAAGCGTTTAGTTGACAATCGAATCGAAAGAAAAACAAGAAAAAACAAGTAAATCTTGTAACAAATATTGTGGTCTGAAACTGGTTTGGGAAAGAGTGAAAAAGTTGAGGATAATAATTGGTTTTTTTCTTCGATTTTACCCGAGTTTTTATAATTTTGTTAATTTTGAAGTTCCTCCTTGTTGACTGTTTTAGTAACAACAACAATGAAGATTGCAATGTTTCCAAAATTATTTGTAAAAGAGGAATCAAATGGAAGGAAAAAAATCGAGTAAATTTTGTTACAAATAATATAGTCTGATGAAACTGGTTTGGGAAAGTGTGACAAAATTGAGGATAATCTTTTTTTTTTTCTTCTCCGATTTTACCACAGTTTTTATAATTTTCAAGTTCCTCATTGTTGACTGTTTCAATATCAATGAAGATTGCAACGTTTCCAGAATGATTTGTAAACAATAAATCAAAAGGAAGGAAAAAATCTATTAAATTTTGTTTAAAATATTGTAGTATGGTCAGAAACTGATTTGGGAGAGAGTGACAAAGTTGAGGATAATCATTGGTTTTTTCTTAGATTTTACCTCAGTTTTTTAAATTTTGAAGTTCCTCTTTGCAATAGATTTTCTGTGTTTTTTGGTCCTGTTTCTATTTTTTATTGGGTTGTACAGTCATTGGAGGAAAGATTCGGAGTCAAAATAGTGTGTGATAGATTCAAATAAATAATAAAGTTAAGGAATAAAAAAACAAATGAAAACAGGGGTAGTAGTGTTCGCAAATGTAGAAGTTTCTCATACCTGTTAGCAGTATATAGTGTTAGCAGATGTAAAAGTTTCTCATAACTGTTAGCAGTTTATCATACACAAAATGACGTAAACAATTGGTACATTGAGCACAAGTACAAGATTAACAACAGACCGTACACATTCAACATGCCCTAATCATTAAAAGCATTTTGTCATCTGTGGAAAATTTTATCAAAATGTCCATTCTTGGGCTTGGCACATTCCATTTTTTTTTTTATAATGAGAAGAGTATCCTAATTGGTCCTTGAACTGTGTTGTTGTGTGATCCCATGTTTCACAGTGATCTTTATGGAACATTTGAATTTATGGAATGTTCTTTTTTTTCTTTCATGAAGGCACGGACTCATCAGTTGCTGTCAAGTAATCAGCAGCTGCTGGAGCACATTAGGAGCTTGGTGCTGCAGCTGGTGGAACTAGAGACCAGACTGGAACCCAGTGCAGAGTCCTCTGCTTCTCAAGTTCGTCAAATGCTGAGCTCTCTTCCCCAGGTTATTATTTTTTGCATTAATTTTCATTGAATAAATAGTACAGGATTTGGTCAATGTCTTGCACCAGTAAAGCTTGTTGAATATGGTTTTAGAAAGCATTCAATAATGATGTATATTTATTCAGAAAAATTTGTAAGCTGAGGGACTCGTTGCCACTGGCATGGAAATAATTTAGCTACATATAGAGAAATATGGTTCATTTGCCATTTGCAAGCATTCACAAGGTTTCAAAGTATTTGTCCACATTACCCCTTATTGCCACAAACACATGTCCATTTAAAAAAATACAAATAAGAAATGCACATCACACTACATTGCAAATGCATTCATTTTTTAGTTGACACCCTTCTTCTTTGAACAAAAACTGCACAACACCCAGTACAGGTGGTACACTGCAATTTGATGTCCTGCAATTCAACCATCTCCAACCCTAAAATTGATGCATGAAAAGTTCTTGGGCATTTCTCTTGCCAATTTACCATCCATTTAGCTAATTTAAAAAAATTGACTCCAGCATAGAGGGACTTCCTTCTCTCTTTTTTGCTTGAATATTTTTTTTAACAGAGAATGCCAACATTTCTTTTTACTGTCTAGAGGTATTGGTATTCAATTCCCCAAATGTCCATATTGTGTTGAAATATATTGATTGGAATCAGTTCAAATTGTGAGACAGTTTTTATTTTCATGGAATTATGGTGAGTATTTTGTCCATAAAACACCAATTCAAAATTATATAATGTAAGTCTGAGTCTCAAATAAATCCTTTCAATGATTATTGCAATTTGAAGCTATACGCGGAATAATTTTTATTTTTTCCAATTCTCTTGAAAATATTTTTTATAAAGAATTCTTGGATAAATTTATAACTATTTTTTTTCTTTTTGATATGAAACAGTAGAAAACCGCGAACACAGTGATATTATAAAAAGTTTGCTTCCTTTGAAAAGTTTTGTTGACAATTCCAATCAGGAACTTCAACTTTCAATGATTGGACATCAATTTTTTGTGCAGTCTAAAAAAAATGTTTCGCAGTTTTCTAATATTTTAGTCCCCAGATCAATTATCAACATTTTTAAATGCTCTATGCAGTACTTTAAATCCAATAAAATCGTGTATTTTTAGAAAACCAATTTAGGAGCTCTAGAGTTTCAACTTTTTTCAACTTTATAAAAAAGCAAGGGAAATCAAATGGAAAATTGAGGCTTCCTCAGAAATAGTAGGCAATGGTTTTCAAAAAAAATCGATTTCTTCTGATGGACTGACTTGCTCCAGTGATTGGTTATTTTAAAGTTCTTGCAATATTTTCTGAATTGCCCTTTTATTTTATTTTTTATTTGCCTCAGAATTGACCAACACCCAAACAAATTTTTTTTCTATGTTGAATCTCTCTTGATGCTCAAGAAATCAATTTGAAAGCCCATTTTTTTCATGAATAATTGATCAATTCAACTTCAAATAATATTTTTGTGGAAGTTTACTGATTCCGAAGGTCATTTGATCAATAGAATATTGCAGTGGTTAGTGAAGACATGCTAAGTTTATTTCTAATCCTGGCGAAGTAATTTTAGAAAGAAATCTTACAATTTGCAGGACAGATAAGAATCACCTCTTTAAATTTGACTTGAGAGATTTTTGAAGAATAAGGAAAACTCCCTGCAGACCAGTTTTAATTCAATATTTCATACTGTATTCATGGTTTTCTGCAGAAGAAAAAAATGAATCCCTATTGTGAACAGATTTCATTGTTTTTTAAATGTCAAAAAACGTGTGGGACCAAGATTGATCTTGGATCAGGGTATCTTGAGGCGGAAAATACCAAAAAAAAACAAGAACCATCAATAAGAAATCCACAACAGAAGGAGTTAGTTTGTTCTTTTTGCTTTCCAAAAGTCACAAGTTTTTTGGGTTTACTGAGGCGAGAGATATAGAACTTTTTTTAAACACAAAATACAGTATATGTGCTTGATTCACATTTTGCCAAAAGGGAGTGTTGCATAAGAAAAGAAAAGCAGAGTATTATGAGGATAAGTGATCTCTTGTGCAAGAAAAAGTTGACATTTTTGATGGTGCCAGGATTTTGTGGGAGAAAAAAACAAAAACAAAGAAAAACCTGTTCATGTGTAACCCTTGGTGAAGGAGGAGATATTTTCTATCAAGTGTGTTGGTTGTGTAGGTTTTTGCCTCCCTGCTGGACTAGTTGGTGCTTTTTTTTTAAGAATCTTTTTTTTTTCTTTTCTTTTGTGGCTCTTCTTGAAGAACAAAAAAAACCAGTGGTATTTTGGAAGTAAGTGATGGAGATTTTGGGGCAGTTGAACTTGCTTTTTTTTCTGGATGGCTGCTGTTGATGTTGAGGAATATTTGGATTGGAAAGGGATGATGTTTTCTTTTTTGTGTGGTTCTTTTTTTTTGCTGAGCGGTGGTTGGTTTATTTCTGTTAACTTTCTTGTCCTTCTTTGATTTGTTCTTTTCTTCTATGGTGAAGGATTCATTTTGGGAAGACATTGGAAAATATACTCTTGGATCAGCTGGGCCTGATTCAAAATGTTCTTTCACACAGGGTCTGTGTCTATTTCTTCCATCTCTGAAGTTCAGGTTTCTTTTCTGATGATTGGTATGTGCTTTGACATTTTTATCTGCTTTCTGATGGTTGTCTTTTTTTGTCTGTGACTGCCTCTGTAGTTTCTGACCTCTTTTGCCATTTGCATGTCATTCACTGATGTTTGCTATTGCTTTACTTACTGCACTTGACAGCATTCAATGTGATTCACTTTTATTGTTATGAGCATTTTCATTGTCATGCTTGGTTGTAGTTCACCTTACAGTTATTTGATTATCCTTGAGCTTTTGTCTGGTGAAAAACTGGCAAGGAATGCAATCCATATTTGTTTGTTGCTTTCCTCCTTTGTTGAAGTATTTTGCTAGTAAAGCATTGCTGAAAAAGAATGAACTTTCCTGTTTGTGAAGTCTGTCACGCGCGTCATCTAGGCTAGAGTCATTGAAGCCTGCGTTTTGAACAGTTTTCCCCAGATGTCGCATGAAGGTTAAGGCGTAGCAAGTTTAAAGGCCCTACTACAACTAAAACGAGAAAACTAAAGTCAACGGACGATCTCTCTTTCAAGTAGCAACCGACGTTTACCTTCCTTACGTTTTTAGTCTTTGCAGAGGCTGTTACAAATGATTCTCTTCGGAAAATTTTGTCTCTGGATCAAAAGGAAGAATCCTGAGGAGCCATCTTATGTACACTGTGGACAACATATGATACAACAAATGTTTTTTGTGCTAGAATAGCAGGTTAATTTCTTCCCATTCCAATTTGCATTCTGACTTTTTTTTTCAAAGAAAACGTTAAGAAAATGCAATCATTGGTCGGCTTTTAAGTAGGAATCCAGTTCTTTTTTTTGGATTCGGAGAGTTGAAATGAAGGTGACGAAAAATGCACTGGAAGTTTTCAGTTCTAGAGATTTCAGTGCCTTTTGAAATTGAGCCCCTGTTTCGAATCTTTCCTCTGCGAGGGAAGAAAATTTACAAAAAAAATTGTACTCTTGACGCCATGTTGTAGAAGAGTAGTTGAATATTTGAATTTACTTGTAATCCTCGCAGGATGTTNGCCTGCGTTTTGAACAGTTTTCCCCAGATGTCGCATGAAGGTTTTCCGCATCGTTCAAATTTCCGGGATGATGTTGATTTTGCTCTTTTGATTTCAGTTGCCTGCTAGAGAGAAAGTTCATCGTTGGCTGCAAATGGAAGGAATGCAAAAATCAGAAACGTCTCCGACAACCAAATGACTCTCTTCGGAAAATTTTGTCTCTGGATCAAAAGGAAGAATCCTGAGGAGCCATCTTATGTACACTGTGGACAACATATGATACAACAAATGTTTTTTTGTGCTAGAATAGCAGGTTAATTTCTTCCCATTCCAATTTGCATTCTGACTTTTTTTTCAAAGAAAACGTTAAGAAGATGCAATCATTGGTCGGCTTTTAAGTAGGAATCCAGTTCTTTTTTTTGGATTCGGAGAGTTGAAATGAAGGTGACGAAAAATGCACTGGAAATTTTCAGTTCTAGAGATTTCAGTGCCTTTTGAAGTTGAGCCCCTGTTTCGAATCTTTCCTCTGCGAGGGAAGAAAATTTACAAAAAAAATTGTACTCTTGACGCCATGTTGTAGAAGAGTAGTTGAATATTTGAATTTACTTGTAATCCTCGCAGGATGTTCTCAGAATGCTCATATTTTTGAGGGGTGTGGGTTAGCTGATTTTTTTTTGTTTGCTTCATGCCCTTGCTGAACATGCTGTGATATACTGAATACAATCCTTGCCCAGATGAGAAAGAAATGCGCATTTCGTATAAACAACGTCCCACCTGAGAACTTGAAAAGAAACAATTGCCCCTTCAAAAGATGTGCCATTGTAAAAGTGGCAGGCTTTGCTGAATTTTTTTTTTTTTTGCGTCCTTGCGAGAAAAACAAAACATTTTTCTCTGAAATCCTGTCTTGCCTCTATGGTTCGGGATCTGAACAATAATTTGTGCCAGATTTTTGCCTCTTCTACGTTTTGTATGAAAATGCTTTTGAGGGAATATTTAAACCCTTTTGGGAATGAGTGGGTCGTTTGTTGTATGAGTTTAAAATGCTCGCTGCGGGAAGGATTCTGCTTTTTTTGTGGAGAAGTTGGGAGAAAGAAAAGAAAGTTTTGAGTTTATGGTGTTTTCTTTTATTGATTCATGTACTGTGTATTTGTTAATGATGTCCATGGTTTTTAGGGTGATGCTGGAAGCAATGGTTTGAGGCTCTGATCCCTCATTTCTCCATTTGCATTACCCAGACATCTGAATTTTTTTTATTGAGATATGCCTTATTTATTGCTGTTCAAACATTTTTCCCCATTCCCCACCCCTTGTACACCCATCAAAGAATCAACATAAGACAAGCACACTTTAAATCACGAGGTATTCAGCCTGTTTCCTGATAATTATCAATTGATTTAACAATTTAGAAAGAATCTTCCAAGATAAATCATATAGAGCTGACTTTTTTCATCACAGGTCCCCCAAGATTTCAGACAGAACATTTTCATTCAATTGTTACATCTTTGAACTCATCTATTTACTTGATCACCACCTAACCATGTATAAGTTTATTTTTCAAGTGTTTATTAATAAATTGAGGGTAAACTTATCCCACACAATTTGAAAACCATTGTTATGTGTTAAGAAATCTGTAATTTTCAAAAAAAGTTGAACAAATGAAAATTTAAACTCTGCCCGAAATGAAAGATGAACTAAGTGATTTTGTTTCTCTTTTCAGATTTTATCTGCCATTCTATGACTGCTATAATCCTCTGAGAAAGCATACCCTCAAATAAGAGTTACATGAGTGGTGAAAATTCATTATAACAGCAGTTTTAAAAACTCATGACCTGTCTGACATATAAAAATGTGGCATCCTTGGTTTATTGCATATTTTATTTTAGTCTTTCCTTGGGCAACTCTTTCTAATTCAACTGATTATAGCAGGCATTTTAGATTTTTTTAAATATGAAACAAGCATGAATAAAAAATTATTTGAACTCACATTCAATATGAGCAACATTTTACATTTTTGTTCCTGCATTTTTTTTTAGTATTGAAATATTTTTAATGAATTTTCAGACACCCAAATGTTTAAAAAAATCTTCTAAAAGTTCATTTTTTCATTGAGAAAAATTGCATGATCTTCAAATGTTTTACCTGATGGTGGTTCTAAATGTGAACTCACCAAATGAACAGTGGATGATGGCAATTGGTCAATTCCAGGGTGTTTCAATTATGAATCAGAAATTTATAATTCTGAATGACTGACAAAAAGTTATACAGCTTATCATTTGCATTGATTGCCTTATTGTGTTTTCTCACATCTTCTTTCAGTTTTTATCCATATGTTCTCAAATGTTTGCTCTGCTGCTTCTGATGAAGGTATTGTCCCAAAATTTGAGATACTAAGTTCCAGGTATACATTTTTTAAATATCTTGCTGCATTACCAAGCAACTCTTGATCCTGTTTTCCTTTCAAAGAGTGCAGTCATGCAGTTGAAAGCTCAACAATGTTAAGTGCAAAGGTTTTTCAGTGAAAATCCAGGCTTACAAGAAATTTACCTTGGAGAAAGAATCTGATTTCCAACTCTTTTTAATAAAGTATAATAGTGTAATATTAAAAATGTGAATTACATTTCCCTTACTTTAACCTGTCCTGATTATTTCCAATGCAATGCACCTAAAATCGTTTACAATAAATGTGTTGGAAGCACACCCAGGCATTCACACCTGTGTGTTCACACAAATTTGGGAAATCTTCTCTCATCAGTCATACTGTTAACTTAGGAGAAAGAAGCCATTTTAAAAATAAGAAATTAACCTAGCTAAGAAAAACACCATGCAGCATATTTTCTTTAATGCCAAAGTTTCTCAACAATGATGATAGAATTTCTTTCTTTCTTTTCAACTTCTAGTGCTGAACAAGCAAGTTAAGATAGTTTTTTCAACATTTACCTTCCAATATTTTTTTTTTTCAGAGAAGCAAAAATTTAAACTTGATATTCAACCATTGAAAAATAATTTCTTAAAGCAAGAATTTCCATTTCTCCTATTATGAAGCTGATGGGATGCTTAAAAATTTCATAGCAGTGAAAGACTCAAGTTTTTACTGTGTATATATATGCAATGTCGCGACATCTGACGGACAGGAACTGAAATAGGCGAACTTGCATAGCACCCTGGGAGATTAATATTGCATACAATTAAAAAAGTTGACCTTTGTGAACCAAGGATGATTGCAAAGAATCAGGAAAAATAAATTATAGTACTGCTCTGTGTATGTGTACATGGAAGCAACTGAAGACTGTTGATCATGTTTTACTTCACTTATTGGGAGAAACTGCGGGTGGGAGAGGAAATAAAACAAAATAAATGTGTATACAGTGTCAGTATCTTCTGCGCCAACATTATATAACTTGATTTTTTTTCCTTTTTACTCACAAGAAGAGAAACCTTCAGTTTGTGGTCACTTCCTCAGCTCTGGGGCATTGTTTCAGGCTAAATAGCCTTCAGGGAAGGCGCGTTTGTTAGTGAATGGGGAAGTTGAATGAGTTCGGAATCCGTGCTGTGGAAGATAATGCAAGTTTATTCTTTGTATTTTTTTATGGCTTCCTGCGATTGATTCCTCGATTTTATTTTATTTTTTTAATGTAAAAATTTGTTTCTTTCCTTTTGCCCCAACTCGTTCGTGGCCTTGTTTGTCGCATCTGTCAGCAGTGTGTCGATCAATTATCGCCGTCATCTGGTGGTTGGTGCCGACGAGGGCGAAAAGGTCATCGAGAGCCGGTTGTGTGGTGGGAGGCCGAGTTCTGGGCCGCCATGTGCTGTCCCAAGGTTTCCCTGTGCGAGTGATGAGTCTTTTCAAAGTGTATCCCCCCGGGAAACGTTTGAACACAGCGAAATTTCTTTTCACGGTATTTTTTTTATCTAAGATGTCACTGCCTTTTGGTACAAGTTTTGACATGCGTGATATTGGTGAAAATGTCTTGTCCCAATGTTTCCAGGATGGAGCATCAAAATAAAGTTTCCCCCGGAAAGGTTTGAACACGCTTTGAGCAACATTGTAGGGAACATTTTACTTTGAGACATTCTTTTAGAGACATGAATACAGTTAGTAGAAGATTAGACATGCATGACATCAGTGGAAATGTCTTGTCCCAATGTTTCCCGGATGAAGCATCAGAATAAAGTTTCCCCCAGATAGGTTTCAACCACGCTTTGAGCAACACTGTAGGGAACATTTTACTTTGAGGATTTCTTTTAGAGACATCAAATAGTTAGTAGAAGATTAGACATGCATGACTTCAGTGAAAATGTCTTGTCCCAATGTTTCCTGGATGAAGCATCAGAATAAATTTCCCTAGGAAAGGTTTGAACACGCTTTGAGCAACACTGTAGGGAACATTTTACTTTGAGAAATTATTTTGGAGACATCCATACAGGTAATAGAAGATTAGACATGCATGACATCAGTGAAAATGTCTTGTAACCCAGAAACCGAATTGCGATTATTTTCTTTTCTCCATATATGGTGGGAGATCCTTCT
>CAJPEX010003320.1:0-29928 GCA_905338405.1 Notodromas monacha | reverse complement strand
AGTTGAAACTCAATAACTTGAAACTCCATGAGTTGAATGCGTCCTCATGTCAAATTTCTCCAACTTCTTGGCTAAATTCTTCTATCAAGAAAATAAACCTCCGTTACTCAAAGACTTTCCCCTCAAAGCTACTCAAGTCAAATTTTCTAGAGACCTTTTGGCAATTATTTTATCGACACAGGAAAGAGAAAAACAATAAAAATGTCACTTGAGATGTTTTGAAAGGAAGTGAAAACCGAAGTGGGCGAATGAACCTTTGCCTCCACATTCAGCATGCTGTCAACTCATTTAAGAAGCAATTTAAGGCCTTGAATAGCACCAATTACAATTCCTGAAATTGTTTCTTTCCTTTTCATCAAGTGAAAAATCACTCGTTTCCACAATTGAAAACCGCACTATCTCAAATTTTTTGCTGGTCCCTCGAAATTTGACTTGAAGAGGTTTGACTCTGACTTTGATTTGCACATAAAAAAACAGCATAGAACAATTAATAAACAAACCTCTGGATCTAGAAGGATAAAGTACAAGAAAATAAGAGCTTAAAATAAGAAAATGAGAAAATAAGATTTAAAAAATAACTTGTTTCAGATTAGAAAAAAATAAATTTCCCACCTTGTCGTACGCTGATTGACTTCGTAAAATTCAAATTGATCAGCAACATTGCTCTTTTGATTGGAGTTGCCAACAACACAGATATTTTTACTGGAACGCCTGACATTCGAGAGCTGAAGACTTTCACTTATTTTCTGGACTTCGTATAAGATAGCTACATTATATTAGGTACAATACTGTATTATGATCTGGATTCCCGGAAAAATTATACTCTCAATCGTTCGGTCACGCAATTATGATATTCTCGACTCGTTTGCCGATAAAATTCCAAATTGGTTCAGCTTTCAGCAGCTTTAATTGTGATGTTCCACGAAGCTATGACTGCATTAGAAAGCAGAGTGTAGTTGTATATCTGAAAGCTTCAGGTTCTGGTAGAATAGACAATATAAGCTTGGTCTATGTTTCCAAATAACTGCCTGTTAAGAAGTCCGTGGTAAAGGAAGATCACATTTTCGCGAGCAAATAATAAATAGAAAAATAGCCCAGATTTCAAGAGTTTCAGGTGTAGTGCGCAAGGAAACATGCTAACTTGGAAGCTAAATGTTCAAGAATAAATATATTCCTGTTACGAAGTTGTAAACAAACTTTGTCTGCCACATGTTTTCGAGTCTACTTTTGCTCTCAATCTACTGCTGGTGCATTCAGGATAAATCAGCCTACTTCATTTCTAGAATATTTAATCGGGTTAGTTTAGTTGAAATATGCTATTTTCGATTATTGGAAAATGTTTTTGGAAGTTTGGAAAGCAAGGACACACTTTCAAGTGAGAATCGAAGAAAGTGTGGGTCATCATCCAAAGCTTTCAGGGTGAATTCTAGTAATTGGTCTAATGTCTGATGGAAATATAAACTTTGACAAACCAAAAAAGGGTGTTAATCCAAATCGACTGTTCATAAGTCTTTATTTCACTCCATCGAACGGAATTTTGAGAAAAATCGAGCTGAAATTCCAATGGAAGCATTTTTTATCTGCAGACATTCCTTGGATGTTCAAAAAATAATACAACTTGCGCAAGATATGGAAGAACGAAATTATTTGAACATAATCGAGGTATTGGCTAATCTTACCAATTATTCGAATGAATCTCTGCTACAATTTTAGAAATAACAGCAGTTCGAGCCCATTTTACTAATATCTCCGGTCTTTTGCAACTTTCAAATTTTCAAAAGAATAAATGCACGAAGCACTGTTCTCGCCGAAAACAGTAAGTGTGCAATTGCCCAGTTTAATAGCTTGAATGCACCCAACAAAAAATGCCCGACTTGGCATTTGTTTCAAAAAACTGATGCAAAATGATTTTTAAAAATCATTTCTCTGCAATTTCAAAAATCATGCGATGCAGTGACGGTAAAGAAAAAATGGAAAGCTCAACAAATCTCAGCTCTTTCACGTTTACTTGACTCACAAAAAGTATTTATGTGGTAATTCATTCGGAAACGTCGCTATTTTTATTTTCATATTTTAAACTGTGTCCATGAATTCTTTATATATCTCTCGAATACTATCGATGAAATTCACCAAACACGCATGAAAAAAGTATACAGGGGAAGTCTCGCCGAAAAATGTTCACCAATCGACTTTCAAATTTCACACTCTCGCTGAGGATGTTCAATCCTTGGGACAGATTGTCAAGATGTTTGCAATTCGATTTCGAATTGAATGTAATGTTGGAATGAAATGCTACGAAGTCGGTCGATTATTGTACGAAGTTGCGGTTCGCGTGTGCGTCTTGCCCGCGGTCCAGTCGGGAACTGAGGCTCCGACAACGAAGCAAAGCGCATCATGCGTCGGACGAACTTGACAAACCCAACGTCTCTACGCAATTTTTAAATGCTTCATCATGCCACCCCCTCCCCCCTTCCTTCCTACGTAATTTACCTTCTTAATTTTCTGATCTTGTGTTCGGACTTCGGAGATTATTTTTCAAAATCTTTCAACAGGCGCATTAGAAATGATGCGCTATTCAGTGGACCTACTTTCCGGGATGAGGGAAGGTTTGAGCTGGGAATGGATTTGAATATTTTGAGGTCAAACCCGGAGCTGCGATTTTCTGGGTCGTTTAAATGCCGGAGATGGTGGAACCAGGGTTGGGTATATATTAGGGTCGGAAAATTGGAACGCTTTGATAAGTAATCAACGCCAATTTTTATCAATCTCAAAAAGCTTGTGAATTCATTTCACACTTGCAAAGTTGCGATTGAATTTTTTTCTTTATTAAATAATTATTTACCAATTATTGTTTCCCAAGAAGCTGTTAGCCATTATAGACGCGTCCTATAGTCGTTAATATGATCTAATACAGTAGTATAATTATTGGGCTCCCTCTATTTATTTGTTATTGGGCGCCTCGATAAAGAATCAAATTTTGAGTCGCAATTTAATGGAATGTATAATAAGCTGTAATGTTCAATGTACAATGAAACCCCGATATGAAGACACCCCAACATATGGAAGATTTGACATAGGAACACTTGAAAACAAACAAAAAAATACGCTTGACATCCAGGTATTGGCTCAAGTTAGGGACATATTTATGATATTTTCCCGAAAAATTGAAGTATTTAATTTTTTTAATTTTGACATCTTCCAAATAAATCAAGCTATTTATATTCACAAAATGTGAAAAAATTAAGTAAATGCAGTCTAATTCATGATCAACAGCAAGCTGATTTTGTGCTTCTTTTTTCAGAGTTTTTTTCTATCATCTGTGATGGATATTCTAGCAAGACTTCTTCTTTTTCTCTG
Source organism: Notodromas monacha (assembly GCA_905338405.1). Lineage (NCBI taxonomy): Eukaryota > Metazoa > Arthropoda > Ostracoda > Podocopida > Cyprididae > Notodromas > Notodromas monacha. Next base: position 26,571 of record CAJPEX010003320.1, on the reverse strand, counting down.
CTTTTTGATCTCTCTTTGATACCAAAAGATCAGATTCTATGTGGTGGTTCTGCACTGTTGTTTTCTACAACTTTTGAAGGTGAGGGAAAACATTTTTATTGCATTTTTGAGGCCTTATTTCTAATTTTTGACAAAAATGAGACCCAATTAATTGCATTATTAGTACTGAAGTCTAGGGGAAAATGAGACTAGACTTGAGGACATTCCAGTATCAGGACACTCTTTTTGCACCGATCATGTCCAGGTATCGGGGTCTCACTTACATTATAAATTGAAAAATATAGCCAAACTTTAAAGAAAAAACTCAGTCACAGAATATTGAAAGTACTGTATCTTAAATTAATTAGTCTTGAGAAAAATTTTCAAATAAAAATGAAAATTCAGCATATTAGATTGACCTGCTGATGAGCACTTTAAGCCCCAGATTGATTTACACGAGAAGGAAGCGACACCTATTGAAGTAGTTTACCAACACAGCGTACGATCTTTGAAAATCGCAGTTTGATGTCGGAAACGTCCTTTGGAAAAGCTACCATGTCTAAACTTGCATTCGATTGAAGTTATCCTTCTCTAAGAACTTAACGCTGAATGGCGTAAGTTACTTTCGTTTTCCATCTGGAAATATTCCATAACAAAATATGGATGTTCTATGCGCGTTTTCACTCGATTCCCCACGATATAAAAAAACGAACAATGCTTATTTCCTGTACACATACTATAAATTCGGAGATTTCGGACTAGTCTTACCTGCATCAGGAGCGAAGGCATGAAAAACCTAAAGCTCAAGTTCCAGCACAAGAAAAAAGCTCCTTCTTCGGAAAACAGAAGACCTTTAATCTTCTGCTCCATATCCCATCAGGCGTGTTTCCCCGAAAGCTCTTTCCGTTTGATCTCCAGAATTTCGCGATTGATCCCACGTGAAAAAGAGGAAAAAATATATAGAGGAAAATGCACTTGAGAAGAGTTTGTTCTTCTTTCCTGCGCACATATACACACAGTTTACTAAAAAAAACATTTACGGTACACACTCATCACAACCCCGAAATTGGAATTCTTCACGGAAATCAAACGCTGGCAACACCGGGGACTGAGTATCCGCGAGCGTGGCTTTTTTTTTTCTTCACTTTTCACATTGAACGGCTTCCATTTCAAAATGTTTTTGGTTCTCTTCCATTTCCAACTTCAAGCAGTCAATTGACAAAGTCTTTCCGAAATAAGACGAAGAAAAAAAAGCTGCAAAACTACACTTGAAAAACGGCACTCAAACCGGACTAGACAAGACTTGGACTTATGCAACCACACACCGCTCGTTTTCATCAGTGAGTGCAAATTTTTTTGTGTCTCTCAAGAAATCATGGTCTTGACCTAATAAAACTGTTTCTCAAAGCCTGGGAATGACAACGAACTCTGCTGAAATACAACGCCAGGAATTCGTAGATGAATTTCACAATGAAAAATGTGGTCTCGACGACGGAAATCATGCTTGCTCCGAGAAGTAGTCCCATGTATCCTCCTATAGTTCCTTTAGGGTATAAAAAATTCGAAGATTAATAAAAATGCATCTCTTGACTAGCTTGAATTAAAAAAAATTTATTTTGAAAGGGTACACAAAAAATTTAAATAATTTTCGTAGAAACATTTGGAAGTCTGGACATTCTTCTTGAAGGTGAAGCATTCCTGAGTTCCAAGAATTCAGTTATTTTTGTCATGAAAAACCTTGCCCTATTTATGCATATTTTTCTTTCAAAAGCAAAAGAAAAGCCGAATTTTCGAAGTACACGAAGTTTCATAGCGGGGAATGTTCAAAAAAGAAATCGGTAGACTCCAAGTTGTAGTATTTCCTGAACATTTCCAGCTATAAAATTTAAAAACAAAAGCTTGAAACATATTCTCTAATGTTCAAAAAGTTATGCTCCATCGTATGATTTTAGTTCAGTAGTTATTTTTAAATTGCTGGGGCATCAACATTCAAAAATACAGGCTGGAAAGCTTATTTTGGTATCAAATTAATTGTCTTTAGTTCAGAAATAATGACCTAAAACAGCGCCTTCAGATACTGTATTAACAGCATTGCATTGTACATGATTTTAGCACATTTATTGGCCATTATGACAACATACCAAAACAGTCCAAAAGAGTGTAGGACTTGTGGACAATGGTGTTGTAATTGGTGTCGGTGAAGAAGAGTTTGATTATGAGAATCTCATCTTCATCTGACAAATCATGCTTTGTTTTCATGTCCGAAATGAATTTTCTGCTCAGCAGCTCGTAAGACATCGTCGACTTGAAACTTATTTCTCGGCACAGTGGCAAACAATGAGCTGAAACTAAAATCAGACGCACTCATAATTATGAAAAACTGTCTAATTTTCGTTAGTTTATTTAAATTGTAACTCACATGTTTCCGCTCCTCGTCCCCTAATTTTTAGCATTTCGAACATTGTTGGCAACTCAGTAGGGTCTTCGTAAAGCTGAGGCAAGCTGCAGTTGATGATGTCTTGAGGCTCACAAATCCTGACCGAATTGTTGTCTGTTGAAGAATATCAACTCATATTTTATTTTCTCTTTTTTTTTAATGAGTCAATTATGCGTTATAGACCAATTCGTGGGTCGTCGATGAGCCGACATCTGCAGGAGGATTCCGACAACTCGAACAATTTCCGCAACAAACAGTTTCCTCGCCATTCCGAATATTCTTCGATTATTTTCGAATACTCCAAGACACTGACTTGTGATGACAAATCCACACAAACTTTTGGTTGACCCCTGAAGCTTGGCATCACGAGTCCTGACCAATCTTCCTGCGGAAATCGCCAAATTACTCAGAAATGAAGTCTTCGGAAATCGCATATTGAACCACTTTTTTTTACATACATTTCCGTTTTCGAATGGCAATGAAAGTAATTTTTTGAGTACAGTTTCATCATTCATTATATTAGCAAATGGAATCTGTGTTATTGAAACTTGAAAGTGCGGGCTTATTCAAGTATACGTAAATTTTGGTAAACATTTTCTAAGTGAATCGCAGACTGCATAACATTTATTTTAGATGTTCGAGAAAACTTTTTCTAAGTTAATTTTTTCACGATCACAACAGAGGTCTGATCTGGACAAGGGTCTGTTTTGAATAAGAAGATTTCCCTGAAATTCTCGGCATCAAATAAAAATGTTCATCGGCATAAGTGCAATTGAAAAAAGGTGTTTATATATTCATTTGATAAAAACTCGTTTCAGTTAAATTGGCATTGATTCCAAAATTGTCTGAGGAATTTCGATTTTAAAAGTTGGCCACTAAAAAAACTTCGATACTAAACTACATTTGAATTATTCCTTCTAGCTAAATGTTTACCAAAAACTCTTTACTATGTAAATGCGGAAAGTGAGATTTTTCACCGTGTAGAAATGCGTCAAAAGAAAATATTCCGAATATGTACAGACCCGGAAATTAGGTTCATTTATCGAAAAAAGATCGCCATTGAAACGAAATGTGTGACGATCTGACACGTGAATCGATCAGAAAATTCAATGGGTTTCCGTCCCCAGAAACGTGACCAGAAATCTGAGCTCGTGAAAATATTTCCTCTTCTTTCTATTTAATAGATTTCACGCTTACATTTTTGAAATTTTAAAAATCCATTCCGGGAATATACCGCAAATAATACGGTAATGAAACTCATGCGAAGAGCTGCATAATTTTAAAAATAAGAATAAAAATCAATAACACAAGTTGTACCGGATTCAATTCAAAGTTACATTTATTTTTCATGTTTTAAAAATGGCATGTGAAAATGTCTTGGAAAACTCACGACGGTTTTCGTGAGTTCCATAGATGTTTTCATGCCAGCTGGTGCACCCTTGTTAGCTGTCGTTGTCAGTGTCGACGGGACTGTGGCAGGGTGAGTGACAGTGACACTATATCCGTAAACGTCTCCAGCGTCTGTCAACAGGCGACTATCCAGACCTACAATCAGCAAGAGCGATTAATCCCAAACTTCCTGCAAACACTATCTAAAAACTTGACCGAGTTCCTCATTGCGTCACAAGAGTTACAAATAACGAAGTGCCATGAAAAGGGTATAATAGAAATGTGTTTAGACCTTCTCGAATGTTTGATCTGAAGTAGCTGAGAAATCTCGATTCAATTTTGAATTAGCGAATTGAATAAAATTCAGAAAATTGCAACAACACTTTTAAAAGACAGGGGCCAAAATGAGACCGTAAAACAAAGTACAGTAGTGCTTTTTACACAACACGAAGGTCATTTTCAAATTTACGATCGAATTTCATCAGAAAAGTCTTTTACTTCAATTTTATATGAACGCAGATCGACATGATTTCAGATTTACTATTTGATTCATTTTCTGACAATATTTTCACATTTTTCCCCTTGAAGATTCAAATAAAGAAATGATCAAGTACGACGAATCACTGTACACAAAACTAATAGATTTTAAAATGCCCGGTTTTATGCATTTCTTGGCAGTCTATAAGAGGAAAGGAATACTCAAAATTTCCGAAGTGGAAACAAGGACTTAGGTCCCAAATCCATGCTTGAAATATAAAAAAATCGGATCCTTTTAATCTTTGTGATGCAGGTGTAACGTGTGAAAGTTGTCCACGTCAGGTTTCAAATTGAGATGATATTCGTGAAAAATAAAAATAAAAGAATATTCCTCAAGTTTATTCGTCAACTCCAAAAAGGTTTCAAAGGATTCTTGCTCAAAACTTTGATTGAATAATAACTTCGGTGCAGAAAGTATTGAGATTTTTGAACTCGTCCTCGTTTTTCGCCTTCAAAAGCGCTTTTTAAAATATTAATTTTTGGTCAACCTCTATATCGTGAAGATATTTTGCGGAATTCAAAAATGTTTTGAATCATCTTGTCTCACCCATGCTGTAGTCGTCAGTTTTCAGTATGAAAGTGATTCCTCCTTTCCTGCCGAATATTTTTTGCATGTGCACATTGCCGTGAGACGACAAACAAGGCCCATGGCTGGTAATTGCAGGTTTCGGAAATACAGTTTCACAGCACTCGTCTCTGCTCAATTCTTTCCCATCGTAGGAACATTGCAAAATCACATCCTCACACCTGAGCCAAAAAATAATAATAATTTCACAATTTACTCCACTCAACAGCATTTCTTCGGATAGAATTGAGCATCATATCGCAAACTCTGTCGCTATCCTGTGAAAACCATGGCTCTAAATTGAAGATATTTTCTCAAGTGTATGATATTAAACAGAGTATCATCACTACAGTAATTGAAAGGCACATTTGTTCGCAGGAAAATTGGATGCATGAGATCAAAGAACATCAAACAGGAATCTCTTCAGAACATCATGAGGCTCAAGTCTTAGGTAAGTTCAGCGCTGAAACAGAAGCACTTTCCATCAGGGACTTTTAAGAGACATTGATTGAATATACTCAGTAATAATTTGAGATAATCTCCATTAAATAGCATCGATCCTTGAAAACGAACGGATTACATTTATTTTCCTAGATTTAGAGATGTTAGGATTTTTTGGGATGCTCATTTTGTCGGGTCAAGTTTAATTCAACCGTTAATGGATGGACTGTAGCGAAATACTGTACTGCAAAAAATTGGGAAGATTTTTTTTGGAGATTTCCGGAATTCATTTGTCCTAACAGAGCTCCGTCATTTTGGAAACGAAAAAACCAATGTCTTTTTCAACCTTTAAAAAGCTGATGCGTGACATTTTTACATCACCTCAGGGCAAGGTCCATGACAAGTCCTTTGTAAGTGGTATTTTTAGCTGCCAGGATTTCATCCAACCACAGCTTCATGGGTTCATGCAGTTCCTTGGATTCAGCAAAATCCTGCCTCACATATGCTCCAGCCCCAAATCCCAACAACAGGTAGGCCATGAAAGTCCCATTTACATGGAGATCTGCTACAAGGTGTAAGCGGACAAGGGATGAAGCCAATTTTGTAAAAGGTTTACCTTCATATATTGTGTCAAACAATAAATAATCAACACAATGCACAGTTCTTTTTGAATGCCATTCCGCATTTTTTTTCCCTTTCAATCCTATTGGAAAACAGGCAGTGAAGTCCATAGCACAGAAACAGAGGACATGCTTGGTTACGTGAGATCTTTATTGTGCCCAAATATCCAAAATCCCAAATATGTTTCAGTTTTTGAGCAAACTTTTTATTGGGACATTTTTTATGTGTGCCAAAAATGGAAGTTCAATGCCTTTAAAAAAAATCGCCCAATAAATGGACATAATTTTGCTGAAGTGTTCATATAACAGGTGGTGCCCCACAATGTGACTAGGGCCAGATTCCAAGGTGGTTGAATTGCAAAGCAATGTCAAATGCAATGCTTTCTACATCTTATTTGACATTTTCCCCATCTTTGAGGGTTAAAGTACAGGGCTAGGTTGAATTGCAAGTCAACCTCCCATCAAATTTCACTGACAAATTGCAGGAGGTCAAATTTCAAGATTTCACCTGCACAGTTGAACCTCTCGTCCAAATCAAATTTCAAGGGATCAACATAAAAATTTGACTGTGAGTCAGAGAAACAAGCATTTTTGCTGTGGGAAACTCAGAAGAATTACAGAAAATTGTAAATTGTGATATTCTGGGCGCTGAATTGCATTTTAAATGAGTTGACAGGATGCTGAACTTTGAAACAGGGATTCATTTACTCAATTAATCTTTCACTTCCTTTCAAAACACAACAAATTATGTTCTTATTGCTTCCCTTGTATTTCTTGCATCAAGAAAATACTGTAACAGCAAATAAGCCTCATAAAATTAGAGTTGAGGTGATCTCAGAGGAAAACCTTTCAAAGTTAGGGAGGTTTTTAATGCATTATTCCTAAGGGGATTCAGACTCAAAACAAATTATACTTTGGGAGGTTCAACTTATCAAGGTTCAAATGCAATTCTGTGCATGGTTTGCAGTTGTTCCGACATCAGAAACTTGTGCAAAAATTACTTCATTCAATATAAAAATTCTTGGAATGTGCATTTTTTTCCAGACCATCGGGAATGCATTTGCTTTTTGCCAGAATTTCTGAAATGCCCCCAACCAGGTTAGACAAACAGCATGCGTTTGTTCTGCAAGTTGTGCAGTTTTCCACAAGTGGAAGCTTAACGTCTCAAATAAGCCTCGTGGTTGTTCATTATCACGTTTCTTTCCCCCCCCCCCCCATCATTTATGACTGTTCTAAGACGTCTTCTGTAACGTTCACCTGTCCATTTTGATGAGGAAAATATGCAGTGGATGTTTCACCAAAATTGAGGGCGTGTGCTGGGAAACGTGGTTATGTAAAAATGGGGAGAAAATGGACGAGTATACATGGTGCATATTTCTATGCTGTTTCCATATGACTTATTATTCAGCACACATCAGGAAGATGCTTTGACGTGCAACGCGTCATTCATACGTCTATGCGTACCTTTCGCGAAGGACAAACAGGCGGGGATCCCGATCCAACGATCCAACACACGTCATCATTCGTCCACCAAAAGAAATCCCAAGGATTCGGAATAGTATTTTCCCAGATACAAGGTAGCAGAAAGATCAACAGGAATTTTTTCCCCCGAAGAAAACCGATGGAGAGAAAAAAGAGGTTTGATAAATTATTTGCTCGAGTTTTGCGCTGCTGCTGCTGCTGCTGCTGCTGAGACCGACAAGACCTTTCAATATTTAATTTCCGGGCGGGATCCCTATGAATCGGGAATGCCTTTTCCAATTTGGTACTTTTCTATGTTTCTACGAAGCAATTTCCTTCGAATTGCATTTCTTCTTTTTTTGTGGAGAATTTAGTGGGGATTTCGGGAATGAACTTTTCGAGGCCCTCCGCGGTCGAGTATTGACCACCTGGGTCAAACGTTTGCTTTCGTCCAAGCGATATTTTGTAAAAAAAAAATAATAATAATAATAACCCCAACTCATAAAATCCTTCGCGGATTCGGATGAGAAACCAAATTTTCAAAATTCATTTCATGAGTAGAATTGACTCACCGTTGATCGCAGATCGTTTGAACGGACTGCTGGCACAAATCGTGACGTCCGGAAGTTCCATCTCAGTTTGTTCCTCCCAACTCAGTTCCGTGCTGCCCTTTTGAACGTGATAATTCCAATACGCGTCGAGGTATGTGATGAAAATGTAGGCGAGGAATCCAGTTTGCACTAAAACCACGGCAGCCCAACTCAGTTTCGTGATGAGTTTGTCTGCTCGTCGAATGTTGCCGAGTCCGTGAATTGTGGCGTCTTGGCAGAAGGTGTTGAATTTGCCTCGCATGAGAACTGAAATGGACTTGACGAGTGGTGGACGTTCGTTTAGGGTCATTTGTCTCACCGCGTTTTGAGGCGGGACTCTGAAAATTGTCAGGACGATCAAACATTTTTAAATCAGTGCAAGTTTTCACTGACTAGTTTTCACAAAATAGGAGTAAATCAATGCATTTTCCCACCGAAAAAATATAAACAAAAAATATTCTAAAAAATTACAATTGTTATAAGAATAATATCAATTCTGTGAAAATTTTCTTTAAAAAATGATTTTATGTGCGTGTGCTGGTCATACTAATGATAATTGAAATTAAGAACAAGTGGGAACAATCTGGAAGATTATGTGGATTTTTTCGAATACAAGCATGCATTTTCCACGAAAAAAAAATGCAGTAAACCCGAAAGTGATTGTGCGGAAATTTCCTCAAAACACATATGATTTTAATTCGCATGTTACTAATGCTACTTGGAGCCATTTGAACGCGTGGAAACAATTCGGAAGAAAATGGAATTCATTTGTTTTTCGCGTTGTTGATTTTTCTCGACGTTTCGCAGGTTGTTTTAGAATTCAAAAAGTTTGTATATGACGTTCGAAAATTTATTGTATGATCTTTAGCCTCATTTATTTATTTTAAAATATTTTGATGCTCACCTGTCGTCGTTATTGTTGCTCGGGTCGTCGCAAAAGTCGAACTTTTCCACGTTGGAACTGTCACCATTGGGCAAATTGACAGTAGAGGACTTTGTTGACACAGAATAGGAGTAGTTTGGGTCACTCGTACGATTGTCAGTGAGAGTAGGGATGTTATTTGGGTCATCGTCGAAGCTGACCTGACGGGAATTTATGGCATTCGCAAGGGCGTATGGCGGCACTGGATGCTTGTTACCCGAAGCGGGCATAGTTTTCTTTCCAATTTGGTCGTCCTCACAATTTATCCCTGCATAAAATACGAAAAAAACGCGATTTTTCAAAAGCGGAAAAGGGGAATTTTCAAAATTCGAAGATGGAGTATATCCAGAAACGTTTTCATTGCAGGTGGATGAAATTTAGCTACCTGCTGGTGGTCAACTATTTTTTTTTGTTGAGGGATTTTCGATGAATTTTTGCCGCGAAAATTTCTTTCATCAATTTGCAAAGCCACTCTGTCGATTCAAATTATGCATTAATTATACTCGCCACCAAATTTTTTCCCAAGGAGAAGTTCACAGAAATCAGAATTCCAAAAGTTATGTCTTTGACTCAGAATGAAATTCGAATGAAATTGCATCACTTGAATTTCAGATATGTTTTGCTGCATTCAAAATACCGTAGTTTGGTTCAGGACCCGAAGAAGTCATCGGTACCGTGCCGAAAAAAATGAATTATGTAATCGAATTCAAGAAACCGCCTAATACATCAGAACTTAAGATAATCCCTCTTTTTATGAGAACAATTTCCAATAAAAAAAAGAGCGTTATATTTTTGAGTGAATTTTTCAAAGTAGTTCACGAAGCAAGATTTGCAAGGGAATTTGTTTTCAAATTCTAAGATATTTGTATCTTCAGTAAAATGATGATATTTTATTATATTCCGGGGTAACACATAGAAATATGAGACGAAAGTTTTCGCGACCGGGGTTGGAGCAGAACTGCTGAGGAACCCCTGGAAATCGTCTCTCCAATAACAAGGTCCTTCAACCCGGGCCGCTTTTCTCAGGCAGGGTTCGCGCAGACGGGGAATGTTCGAGTGAATTCCAGAGGATAGATTTTCGCACCACTTGACAACCCATCTGAAAGAGACCTTGATTGCTTTCCTCTGCTTATGAAAACCACAGCTTGGGAGAAGTACAGTATACAGTATATTAATTATCCAGTACTTGGAATCGGTGGACGCTTTACGTGCTGCTGCGCTGAGGAAACGGATTTTCAGGTTCCTCATAATACTGTACAGTACTTCTTTACATCGGAATATTCTTGGTACAATGGTGGAAAACATTGAAACAAGAAAATTATACTTGAAATTTCAAAAAGGACTTTGGCTTTTCGTGTAATTTTTATGCATTTTCGCGCCTTCTCCAATTCGAAATAGTGAGGATCATCACATTTTAGCTACTTCAGGTATTAATTAGGAGAGTTTTTTTCAATATGAGACCATTGCCATGAAATCAAGGGATTCAACCACGTACTTGAAGCTTTTTTGTAAATATTTCATGAAATCCTCATTCTTTCAAGAATCAATAATAAAAATGCATCGCAAGCTTTCAGTCTGTGATGGATTGAAAATCATACTTCGCTTGTATTTGCAGGGCTTTTTCATTTTTCTTGAAGTCTGACGATTAAAAGAAAGCAATCGGTATTTCAAGATCAGTCTTTCTGGAGTCCATAGTCAATTCTCCGCATTCCATTGAAAAATGTTGAATTGATCTTCCTCAGGAATTGACTATTCTATTTTTTTTTTGAAAATCTGTAAAATTTTGGAAGCCAACTTCTGAGAATTGTTCGTCAATATCTTGACTTATATCACGCTCACAAACGATTTTTTTTCGTTCGGTGCTTGTTAATTTTATTCAAGTGTTCAAGGTCACATTCATTACTTCAGGTCATTGCAGAATGCTTTCTTCTGTGCGATTTTAATTTATTCGTGGAAAAATATTAAGATAAACCTGGATGAATTCCATGCATAGAATGCAATAAAATTGATGAATCGTTTGGGAAGCTAAAAGAAGGAATTCTTCAGCACTAATTTCTTGCTTATCGCGTTGATTTAATGCGTAAGTAAATCATCATATCCGCAAGATTTGCCCCAAGGTTTTGCTATAGTCACGTGGCGGCTGAAAGCTGAGGGTCATCATTTCGTGAGGAGAAGGCGAAACACTCGGCAGCAATTTCCTAGGAAGGTTTGCAGATGAGGTGTCAACAGGGTTAATCAAAAATTCATTCATATTCAAATTTAAGTTGAAGTACTCATAGTATATGTCTATAATTTATGGTATACGCAGACCAAATCCAGAGTCATAATCCCTAAAATCCCATCCTATCATGATAGATTCATTTTGTGTCCAAGGAAATTATGCTTGTTGGGTTAGTAGATCGCTTGGAGACTTGATTTCTGTGGAAATTATTTTTTGCAATTTCAGTATGAATATAAAAGGAGCTTTTACAATCGTTTTTTGTTCAGTTTTATATTTCTGAAGACAGCCTATAATGACCAAGCACCTTTTGAACAAGTAAAACCTCATTAGAGCCTTATTACCAACCTTCTTCACACACACTTCTTCTCCTCAATTTCAGTTGACGGGTTTTCTAGGTTTACAAACACATTTAAATTTTAAATGCTTCGTCATTAATAAATCATGCAAATGTTGCCTCTTTTTCCGTTTTTTTAAAACTCAGTTTAGAAATGCAGTACAGGGGTCAACAAATTATTTTAGACTCAAATGGTATTTCCCATGTAAAACTTAGCGTAATATTTTCTAACGACTGTTTCACTTATCACTTGAAAATCCGCATTTATCTCTGACAATATTCGGGAAAATTGTTGCTGGTATTCATCAAAGTTGATTTCTTGCAGACAATTGGCGCGGGGAAATCTTGCAAACTTACCTAGGGACCCTTTCATAATTATGTCGACGTTCGTGCGTGACTGTCGTTTCATCAGTCAGACGAGGAAGCCGTTTGTCGCAGTGCTTTCAGTGATTACTTATGTGCACACTTGTGTCACATCGGCGCGAAAATAATCGGTTCAAGGTGTCGGTTCCTCACAATCATCTCTCCTGAGATGAAGAACATTCACTGAACTATATGCATCAAGATATCAAGGAAACTGTTCACTGATGCAGGTATTTTTCCCCCGGATATAACGCCTGTTATTGTTGTCACACAAAGCTATCCAACCCGTTCAACGTGGGAAAAGGAAGAAATTATTATTTTTCGTTTGAAAAAAAAAATTCCCTCGAACAAACTTGGAACAATTTTGTCATGATGAGAAAAATGTGAGATGATGATCCTGGCTGTGTTATTTTTCCAGGAATACTTGTGGATGAGAAGGGGGAAGGGAAATGATTCCTTTTTTCTCACGAGGTCATGACCTCTCGACTACTGCTGGAACGTGTTTACTTGACTGGAATGATTTTCATTGTTCCTCATTGTTGGTGACTAATTGCACTCTCGAAGTAAACAGGGCTTTTGTTTGGCTTTGAAGAACAAATGATCTCGCCTCCACGTTTTCTCAATAAATGGAACGTTGAATTTGTCGGCGGCGTTGTAAAAACAATAGCTTGCTAATTTTGTGCCGCTGTAGTCTACTGTATTCATGTGCTCTCGTGTTTGATTTTTCATCTGATAGGAAATTAAATTTCGGTTCAGATGAAGAATTGAATTTGTGGTGGAATAATGTGAAAATATGCATTCTGATATGTGTTTTTCAGGCTTTCTTCGGTGTTCAAATTAAACTTATTATTTTAATGCAAGAGTTCACTCAAAAACTTGCAAATGTTTGATTGAAGTGTCAAAAATAGTCTTCGTTAGATGGATGTGAAGGATTTCAAGAAGGACTGCATTTTTGATACAAGATTCAAAAAGGAGGAAAATATACATTGCCACCTAAAAAATGCTTGTCTTCGGGCTTCTTGAAATAAATTCTTATAAAAAATAAGACGTTATTCAATTACCGTAACTTCAAAATCCGAAATTTGTGTAATCGAAAATTATATTTTCACTGAATTTATTCCTTTTATTTCATTTCATAAAGAAACATTGCCTCATTATGCATTCACCATCATCCTATAAAATCATCATTATATTCTCTGCAATGGCATTATAGTTGATCATCCTGGAATGAAGCATGCTGTCATGTCCATCAATGGAAAAAAAATCGTCAGAAAATAAGTTGGACATTAAAAATTAAAGTGCATGACAGACATTTTGAATTTAAAACCCTTCTTTTACAAATCTAGATAAGATTTCTCAAACATAAAAGTAAAAGCTTTCGGTTTTGAAACGTAACCTAGGTATTGACGCCTATAATTTGTATTAAGGACACCAACTTTTTCTCAGGATTATTAAAAATATGCAAGGATCAGAATTAACTGTGCAGTATAATTTTTTTTAGCCAAATCCTGGACACATTTTACTTATATTTCGATTTTATTCAAACGCATATTCATTTCAAGCATTTTCTTAAAAAGTTCGTAAATTCTACTCCGTGAAAACTTACATGGGGTTCACAGCGAGAGTTCGCCTCCTTTATTTAAATAGTAACTTGATACCATTACACCTGAAAGTATTGGAATAAATGTCATTGAATTAAATAGTTTATTTCCCAGGCATGAACTGAGGCATTCGACCACAAAATTCAATTTTTCCAAGTCGATATATGTGGTCAGTTCCCATAACGGAAGAATCGAACTCCACCAAACCCTGGCAAGCTGTTTCCCAGCACGCAAACAACTGTTCCTCCACCACTAAGTTCTTGACCACTGAGGAAATCAAATTTTCTTGGGTAGACGAAAACGGTGCCATCGGAGAACAGGGAGAATCCTAGGACTTCCCAAACCAGAGAAGAAGTTTCTCCGTTGGATTCGTTTGCAATGGCGGACACAGAGCCAGTGAAAGCCTCAGCATCTGCAGAAATAATTGCACTGATTAGTATCTTTTGGGGACTGTGGCTCGTGGCAGTAATTTAATATAATAATCCCCCCTCTTTTGGGTAAACCAATGCTGGGCTTACAGGAGCCTCACAGCACTGAAGAACTTGCCCCCAAAATCCTTGGAAACTTGTATGACAATGGGCATCATCGTCTTTGCTTTTTTCTTCTTATCAAATCAGAAGAAAAATAATTGAAGTTCACTTACCCGAAAACAAGTCCTCTTTTTTTCACGGCGAAGAAACCTATAAAACCTTTGAATATCTGTACTGAATTCCCATTCCCCAGTCTTAGCTTCCAGCACTGCTAAATATCAAGCCAATATTCCCTTAGAAATTGTGTGAATTATTGTAAGCGTATTTTTCTTGAAGAAGATTCTGAGTTTTTTATTCTTTTGGGACATAAATAAATAGCTACTTCCGGGACCTTCTATTCTATAAAGATGCTCCCAGCCAGTCCCAGGCTGATCCTGCTGTATTACTCATAAAATCTCTTTGTCTGGGAAAATTCCTAACAGTATCTCAAGATGGTGAGAAAAAATGATGTAACATGATTATTCACTTATTTTGTATACTTATTTCTACTCCTAATGGAAAAGTACAGCATTGAAATCTCAGAAAATCAATGTTGCCGGAAAGGGCTGGCTTATTATCCATGCATAAAATATATTATCAGATCTTGGCATAAATCAAGATGAAACTGTTTAAAAGAAATTCCGAAATACGCAATAATTTACGCCGAAAGTAAGTATAAATAACAAGCTTCTACAGACCCGATACATTTAAGTGCTAATAATACATGCTTGAGAACCGAATGTGTTTTTGAGGCAATAAGGGGGGGTCAATCACAAGAAATTAGCTTTCTCTCACATTCGTAAATATTCAAGTTACGTATAGTCAATTTTGAAACGAAGTTGAAGCAAATTTAAATTTCTCTGGCATTCTGGATAATCAACATTCAAGATTTTGAATGCAAGAGAAATGAGAAGCATTCGAAATCGGTGCAGGGTGGTATAAAAAAATGCTATGCTCTAGTTATCAAGCCTCCTCGACGAGTCTGCGATTTGAAACTAATTTGATACAAGATTTTGAGAATCCGTTTCCTCGCGAAAAATATTTTCAGTAAAAAGGGTTTGAAGCCTAATTGTATGCATAAAATGCTGTTGGTAATTTTGAAGATCAACAAACCACTGGTAGTTTCATGGAACATTTCCCAAACGACGCCTCCACTGACGGTGTTCAAGTTCACGTCACTGCTCTCACATTCGGAGAAAACAACTTCGATTTCAAAAATCATCCCGATGTCGTAAGCGAATTTCAGGGCTGCAAAAGTTCCGATTGGGACTCTATGAAAAATCAAAAATATTTGCCTAGTCATTTTTCAAGAAACCGACATCAAAAAGGCAACAACAACAAAAAACTTATTAGTTTTCACGTGAGGACGACACTGCCTCTTATTCTTCAATCAGACTTTGCCGCAATTATATTGTGACCACGAGAGATTCTTGCAAAATGAGTCACAAATTTTGACTGTTCATTTTCCTTTTCAAGTTGTTCTGCTATTTTTTTCATTTGTTGGAATGCGAATACCGTGTATTATGTCTTAAGATTTGAAAATCACCTCACGAATATTTCGTCAATTTAACGTCCAATTCTCACCGCATGTTCTTTTCCAAATACTGTATACATTTTTACTATTTATTGGAAAGAATGCAGTTGAACTTCAGTCCAAGTAATTGGTGTTCCACTGCAGTTTTAATATGCATACATAGCATGCAAAATATACAGAAAATATTTTTGAATATATGAAATGCTCAAGGTTTCTAATCGAGACAAACTGAAGCTGTTAATGAATGAAGAGCATTGAGAACATAATAGTTTTTAGCCAAACTTCAAGTCCTTCAAAAATATTGACTTGAAAATATTGGATGCATATTATTCGGCAAGAAGAGAAAAGGGTCGCAATTTTTTTTTGCAATGACCTTGTTCCTCGAGCAGCGTGGAATAATGAAGCGTCTCCGAGAGGACAAGAAACTGCTCCAGTTGCGGGATACTCTGCCCGGTTGTCGTCAGTGTCCCTGTCACTAGAGCCAGAAGCCAGATCGAATGTGCTGTATTCCAACAGGGTGGTGTCGTCATTGAAGACCTTGACGGCATCCGTGACCAGAAGACCCTGTGCTGAAAACGATGAGAGAAACCCAAGAAAAGGAAGTTCACAAACAGCGAACTTATTTGTCTCCCAACTATACACATCACACCCTCGCATATGGGGCTTCACTTCCTTTTGGATATACTGTATATATACGGTATATTGTACATTCTACGGTATACGAAGACTCTCAGGCAGGGTTGTCGTTGACAGGGTTCCGACTACGACGAGTTGCTGAAGAAAAGGTTGATACAAGTTACTTCTTTTTTTCGATGAGACTAGAGAGATTCTCGGAATAATGAAACCTTACATATAAATCCTTTTTGCAACAAATGGAATAGGGTGCGTGTCAATCGAAAATTTTTCTGTGTGAGACACTTTTACGAAAAGTTACTATCGTAGCTTGTACGTAACCAAAGAAAAAAAAAACAGAGCGAACAAAACGCAGTAAGTTCATGGAACTTTTCTTCGAGGTGTACTTATATAAACAGCTTTACAGGATATAAATTCAAGAAATTTCGCTTAAAACATCTGCTCATCCATAGTCTCTCCTTTTTACGAATCTTACGTTATTTAAATGTACGCTGATTCTGTGAAGGGAGCGTCGAACAGCTCCATTAAAATTTTTCAGAGATCAAATTCACATGTTTAAAAATACTGTATCCGTATTTTAAAAAATTAATCAACTATGCTTCAAATAGGAAGTCTTTGTCTACAGTCAGGCAGCATTCAATAAAAACTTCGAAGTTTGTGTTTGAATCATGTGTTAGGGTCAAATACTACTGTTTTGCATACCTTGGAAATCGAAAGAGAAAGCGGATACCAATATACTTTAAGAAACCTCATGTTTTATGATAATTTTTCAAGAAACTATTCTTATGAAACTTCATTCTACGAGCACCGATGATGGAATGCTAGATTCAGAACTAATTCACAAAAAAATAATTTATAAATTTCAGCTAAGGAAATCGAAAGAGACCATAACGGATAAAAATCTACTTTCCAGACACCTCATGTGTATTTAAGGATTTTTTTATTCTCTCGAAACATCTCTTGACGATCATAGATGATGAAATGCTTGATCCGAAAGTAATCCAAGCGAAAAATTCTAGATCATTTTCAACTATTGTATAAGGAAACGATCTTCTTTTAAATGAGAGAAGAAAACACGAGTTTTCTGTGGTCATAGCTGCAGTTGTCTTCCTAAATATTTTTGAACATATGTGCTCCTGAATTTCGTTGATCTTTCTAAGTACCACCGTTTTTTTTCCTAAAAAAATTGACGATTCGGAAAATTATGACACGTATCAAACAAATTTTATGGGGATTCATCACTTACGGTCCAAAGCGAAGAAATTGAACGAGATGTACTCCCGACTTTCGTTCGCGTCGCTTCCAACAGAAACTAATTCGTACTGATCAAACATCCTCATTCCGATCTTGAAAAAACAAACAAATATATTTAAATTTAAATGAGAAATTCATTCAATTTTTCTTAGTTATTTTAAGAAGAATAAACTCACGTCGGCAGGTGTTGGATCCCCGGACACTAATTCGCACAACCCTGGAAACGCGACATAAACCAAGTCATGTCCACTGAGAACCGCCTGCTTCACTCCTTCATACGTCAAGTATGTATCGTCCATAGCACCTGATATTTCAAACTAACAGTGTATAATAACCACAAAAAAGGAGGAACCAATTATCTTGAGGAAGAAACTCACGTTTGTGATCAAAGAACGTCAAGGCATCCGCAGGACACGACAAATTCGCCGCAAAGTTTTGATTGAATCCATCGCTGACGTCGAAACTCCCGGAATTGATCAAAATATCAGCATTTCTTGGCAAGATGAAGGCGTCTGAGAAATACACCAAGTCCGGGCCACCGAGTGTCGGAGAAACCAGAGCGTTTTCAAAAGATGCCATTGCCTCATTTGGTTGTCCTTCAGAAAAAGAAACATCAACCCAAATGAATGCAAGGAGTTACCGAGCTACGATATAAAAAAAATGGAGTGAAGTTGAACCCAGAGAACTTGAACCTCTCGTATGTCACCTTTTTTTCAAGTCACTGTCTGAATTATTTCAGAAAAAAGCATTAAAAATCTCCCCAACTCAAAGGCTTTCCTTTCGGCTATTTTTTTTTACCGAAACAGGAAAGATGAAAGTAATAAAAATGCCACTTCATGTGTTCTGATAAGAAGTGAAATGCTATATTGGGGAAATTAACCTTTAACTTTCAGTTCAGCATCCTGTAAACTCACTTGAAAAGAATTTAAGGCATATAGAATATCACCAATTACAATTTTCTGCACTTCTTACTTTTTTCCCCAACACAAATGCTTTTTTCCCCTTAGTACTCAAAAGATTATGACTCGACTTTGTTGCTGGCCTTTTGAAGTTCGGTTCAAAAGTTTAGACTGGTACATCAAACATTTTGAGCATATTTAATTATGAAATTTGGGTCAAAGAAAAATGAGACTGCGCCTGCATGAAAAAAGGCTATAAAATCTCGCCATTATCACCACAATAAATAATACGTGTTCAACGGGTGAAAAGGAGAGGAAACTTTTTTCCATTTTCAAGGTTAAATTCCAGAATTTGTCTAAGCTGTGATTATATTGAAAAAAATTATTTATGCTATACAAATTTTTTTCTCACACTTAATAAAACTGAGCAATCAATTTCCTTCCCGTTCCCGAACAGTCTTATACTATAGCTCCTGAAATATCCAACAATTTTTGCATTTTTTCCTCAGACAACACTTTCGCTTGCGTGGATTATTCAACTTCTTTGCCTGAATTTTCCATTCGTCTCGTTCTACACACATTTAATATTTGAATGTCAGGCACTCCTGAAAATATTCACGATATAGCTGGTCTTAGCAGCGCAGGAATCACAAAATAATATAGATTTTTAATAAATAGTTGACGATATCACCATCGTTAAGCACTGCAATGTTGCTAACGAGGAAGCCGACGGTAAGTTCTGTGTCTCCAAGTACTTCTTGGTAGTTGTAGCACTTATGCAATGTGCCAACAGCTTCTATGTGTTTTCCAAGGAGCAAGCCTGTCTTTATTTCGTCGTAGGACACCAGCTGTTCCCTGCAAATTCGCAGATTTCGGATCAAATGAAGTTAATTTCGAAACGTTTTGTCTACAACTTATGAACGATTCATTCAGCGGATCTGAGGATTTCCTTTTAATGTTCAGCGCCTTCTACTCTTTCCGCGGAAATTTCGGCGAAGATATTCTTTCACAGAAGCGTTGTTTTTTTTAAAAAGCGTCTCTGATGTCTTGGTGCACATTCCAAAATTTAAAAACTTACACGTCTGCTCCGAAGTCGACCCGATGAACAAAAGCCCCTCGACCCAAGACGCAAGTGACTGAATACGTTTCGGTAATTTGAGCAGGAACAATAATGTCGACCTTCACTGTTCCGTTTGCAAATATGTTCAGCTCGCGAACAATGAAGGAAAGCTCGGATCTTCCTGCTGCTTGAAAAATAAAATCCAAATCAAAAAGCGAACAAAAAATAATGAACCTAATTTTCTTAGGAATTTATTTATCGCGGGTCTCGAACGAATTCTTGAAGCTCCGAAGCTTTGGAAAACAATCCGAAAATTTTCGGGGGAAATATTTCAACATTTTCAATGCTTAAAATCAAGTTTTCGGGTGGACAAGTTTCTGACAAGGCAAATTCCAGGCCACTGTGGAACAAGTACCAAGAGAAGCAAATTTTCCGCTATTTTTTACTGATTTTTTATCATTTAAAACTCTGAAATTTGAAACTTCTGGCTTGCTAGCAACATTTTTTAACAACTCACGTAATAAGCGAAGAAGTAATTAAAAAGATTTGCGTAGGAACTTCTTTTTCAGATTTGGGAAATTTTCAAAAATATACAGTATTATTTGAAAATGTGTGGGCTCTTGACCTAACCACGATATCTATAAAAATACCTCAAGGCAATTTTTAAATATTGCTTTGCGCTGTGAAAAAAACCCCGAATATCTCGATCCTTCCGAAAATATTTAAAAAAAAAAATTGACATAAATCATGAACCAACCGTTGACTAAAGAACTTCCAAGAAGTTGTAGCAAATTTCTGGTAAGTTTAAGAATATGCGAAAAAAAAGTTTGCGGACAACTCACGTAAAACGCTGAAATCGTTCGCTCGCACAGTTGTTTCGCCATTTTCGGTCACGATTTGCCAATGCCGCAAGGGCATGCTCAAGTCCTGAAACAATTTTGATTCATTCATTAAAAAAAAATTAGATCCAAAAGAACATCTAGGGGAGTCTCAAGATTTCATCATCACCGTTGGTGTCGTGGATTCGCAGCGATCTGCAAAGGCGTTCATTTGAAGTCGTCTTCCCCCTTCTAGATTTTCCTTGATCTCGGCAAAAGAATTCAGTCCTAAAAATTTTTTTGAAAAATATTTTGCTCAATAAATAAATCGGCATATCCTTTTGAAATTCATTTGAACCTATAATCGGGAGTGATTTTTCAAAAATGTTTACCTTGTTGACCAAGTGATGTCGTAGCAAGAATTAAAGATGGAAGAATAAATCTTGAAATCACGCGTCCGAGATCCATTTTGACCTGAACAATAAAACACATCGCAAGTTAATCAACGGAAATATAATAAACAGCCCACAAGAAAGAGACGAAAATGTTTGCTAAAAATTCAGCATTCAACGATTGAAAAGATTCCCTGTAAAAATAGAAATCCTTGATGGAATTTACACTGCTATTGAGACTTCATTCACCCAAAAGAATCGACATTCAGAAAAATTTTCAACTGTTAAAAACTATCCAGGGATCGGAAGCAGCTGTTGAATGACGCAGCGAATTTTCACTAAGACGAATTGAGCGAAAATCGAACTAAGGAAACACATGTTTCAATTTCGAATGCTTACGAGGCACCTGCAGTGTGTTTCAAATGCATTTTTTGTCAAATTAATTAGTCAAACGCTAGCCATTGAATCGACTAGCACGGATTCTGTGAAAGCATCATGAGATTCAACGCTTCTTTGCTGGCCTTTTTGGCTTGCTTGAGTTTCTCGGCAGCTCAAGGTTTGTTTAGTTGTTTGTTTTCGCGAATTGAATATCGATTGATTTTTAATCATATTTTTTCACAAGAATATATGGCGAAATAAGTGCGAACTCCAGTTTTTCAGCTTCGATCCGATGTTCCGTATTTTTAGTGGAAATTTGTTCAGCAGCATGCAATTTCAGCGACAGAAGCGCCCCGAATAAAATTTCGGACATGAAAAATTTCAAGAGTTTTATTTGAAGAAATAGACTTCATGGCATGCCCTCGTTTTTTAGAATTCCTCGACAAACTAAAGAAACGGTTAAAAAAAGAAACTTCAGGTTTTTTTTTGCCGAGAATCATTTATTTGAATAAGTAAACGAATGGTATCCTCAGCAACCGGATAATTTCGGAGGGCTCTTTTTTGGCTAAATAATTTTATCTCGGTGCAGAAAGAAGCTTTTTCATTGCTAAAAATGGTTTATGAATGTGATGGCTCATGAACTAAAATATATCTTTTTTTCCTTTTAGAAGTAGGAAGTTTTTCAGAAATCGTTTCATCTCTGGAACGCGGAATTTTCCTGCAAATCAACATCGATGTGGAACAATGCACCGCAATTTCAGATCCTTTTCCAACCAGCAACTTGGTGAGAGTCGTTTTGTTTTCCTTGAAGATCGTGTTACGGTTTTTATTTGTGTTTTGTAATCAACATGATTAGTTCATTAGCATGCCCATGAGATTATGGAGCCATCAGACGACGATTGATGAAACTTCTGGGCAACCTGTGCAAGTCGTTAATGCCGAAGATTTCTATCTTGAAGGTGAATTGACAAATTTGTTCGTTATTTCATACTTTTGGGGTTTGGTATACCCAACGAATACGAGATCTACAGGGTAGACCAGCAAAGTTCAAATCGATTTTCAATAAATAGCTGAAAAACCGCGAGAGCTTAAATCAAGAATTTTATTCAAATAAGATTTTCTCTCGACTCTTTTCGATTTGCGTTCGATTTGCTTTCATACATTTATTTACCATATTCTGGTTTCTATGGCGATTCCAAAAAAATACATTGCTCTGAAGAGAATTTTCAAGCAAAAAATTATCGTCTGACGTTTTAAATCCTTTATAAGCAGAATTAATTCGCAAATTTTTGGCTTGTGGGATGTCAGACCAACGAAAAATATTTTCGAAAATCAGCTGAAGACCAATTCAGCAACCGAAAGCTAATTTCACTGTCCCGAATATCTCGTGTGCTTCACTTATGAAAAATACGAAGAAAATTTGAACACATTCTATCACTGACACACATTTCAAGAATTTGAAGCGCGGATAAAATCCCAACAAAAATTCAAACCATGCGTATATGGTGACGCACCCCAACCACCAGCCGTAGAACAAGGAAATGGTGAGGAAGCGGTTTTCCGTTTCCGGTTTCGTTGCCTGTGTTCAAAGCAGGCCAAAGGCAATGAACCCATCAGTAAATAACGAACCGGTTTTTTCTATCTGGAGAAATAGAAAAATAAGACCACCAAGGAGTGTGATAAATGTCCCATAAGTGTCCTGTTGGTAAGATAAATGCCTTATTAAAATGCCAACACGGTAAAGTGTTCATATAAAATATTATGAGCAGTGTTTTTCCAGCAGTGGTTTGTAATTACTGTACAGTATCTTGATTCACTACGTTAATGTTAAGGGATTTTGTGTGTATGTTCTTATCTATGCATAAATTTAGTCATATAAGGTTTGATTTTGAGTGCATCAGATCTTCATCGGAAGTTGCTTTCGTGAATATCGTACTCGTTAACAGGTACCATATAATGCATTTTTCATAATTAAGCTATTTCCTTTTTTGTTCAAATTCACAGTTATATTATATCGGCTTTATGTCACGATACTTGTGTCCAAAATAATATCAAATCACTATATAATTCATTTTTAAATTATACTTTTTTATTATTTTGTCATCTTGACCCGCTTGATCAATCAATTGGAAATTTGTTTCCAAATTCAATGAAATACTTTTTTTTTTACTTGTGCAGCGGGCTCGACCGCCGTGGATTGGGTTGCAAGAAATGTGCAAATCAGTGAGGATGGAACTGTGTTGCTAAAAATATACGTCGGAGGAGTTGTTGATCCGTCTTCGAGTTTTGAATTTGGCTGTCAGCTGGGTTCTTCGGCCATTGTTCATTATGTCGACGAAGTCAATGCCATGTACGTACTGAAACTACTGTATTTTCAAGATTTTAATTTCATATGTTTGAGATAATTCAGAAAATTATGCGGATGAGGTAATGTTTTCTAGCAAAATAGTTAGTGAGATGAAACTGGAGAAATAGCGAAAGAACTGGTTCAGCTTTTTTATTTTGAGATTAAAAGATTTTTCCTGAAGGCAGTGGTTTGATTTTAATAGATTCATCTCTTCAGTACTGTATTTGCAACACGTTAGAGGTACTTCAAGTACCTTTTATCTCAAATATCCATGAGAAAATTTCTTTAGCAGAAAAAATGTTTCGTTTTGCGGATACAATATATTGTTTCTATGAGAGTATTCGTGAGTGATTTGAATAAAAGTTTTATCTTTTTCCTTTTAATTAGAGATAAAAATAATTTTCCCAGAGCGAGGCAGTGGTTTGTTTTTCATAGATTTATCTCCTCGATATTTGCAACACATTAGAGGTCATTCATACCTTTTATCTTGAATATCCGTAAGAAAATTTATTTTGCAGAAAAAATGTTTAGTTTTGCGGATACAAGAAATTTTTTCTGTGAGAATATTCGTACGTCGGAATAAAAGTTCTACATATCGATGAAATTTCAGTTATAAATGAACTGAATTCTGAATCCTCTTTTTAAGATGGAATAACTGATATATGTAGCAGCTATACAGTATTTTGAAAAGAATATTCGTGCATGCGCTTCTCTAAAATTTTTGTCAGACATTTGTATATTAATATTGTTCATGCCAGAGTTGAACGAAATCCTGAAGCCTTCTAGAGTAGAGTATTAACTCTTGAAATAATGCGCGCTCATTTCTTCGCCCAAAATTTGAAACTGTGCTTGAATTTGCAGTGACTCATACTATACTTATCTGGAAGTAAAATCCGCCATGCTTCTCGGTCGTCACGTGGAAGCAAAAGCATACCTTCACAGATGCATCAGCAGCGATCAGGTTCTGCCTGAGGGAAATGAAATTGTTTTTGGCTACATCGCGAACAATATCCTCATATTCAACGAAGGTTTGTACAGTACACAAAAGAAATGTGTCACTTTTCTCGGTTTTTGTCAAACGAAACTCTTCACAAATTGAAGGCACGACTGAGGAGCATTTGACAGTTTATGAAAACGGTGTTTTGCGTGACGAAAGTGCGTCGAACGGATTGGTGTCAATCGGAGAATCACTTGAATTGTGGCCTAATGGATCAGCGATTATTCAAACCGGAGTTTTCGACTCTGGCACTTGGGCTCCGATTTCCAGCAGCACATACGAATGCATTTTGGCAGATTCTCTGCAATTTTCTAACGTCCGACGTGAGCAAAGCATCATCCTTATTCATTATTTAAACATTTTTCTCACACTTTATAGAGACGCTGGCGTCTTATAGTCTGCTGATGCTCACGTTCAAACAGTCTTAGTTTTCAGGGTGAAAACCAACGTTTGGGTTGATATGCAAGTTGAATACATGTGAAAAATTTATCTGACAGATTTCTAACGCTGATTATAGATTTTCAATAATAATACTTGAAGTTCTATCTTCAAGAATGCCAATATAAAAGTACCCTTGGAAACCATCATTATTAATTCGCCGAAAATGTACTGTATTAATAATATTTGGCAGTGAAATTGAACTCGGAAAACATCGAGAAAAATATTTTTGAAGGGATAAATTTATGAAAAACAAACCACTGCTGACTTTGGGAAAAATCTTTTTTATCTCAAAGTTTAAAAAAAGATAGAGCAATTTTATTGAAAGTTCGCCGATGTCTTGCTATTGCTAACTATTTAACTATTTTTCTAGAAAACATTGCCTCATCTGTATCCATTTCTGAATTATCTCAAACATATGAAATTAACATCTTTAAAAAATGCATATGAAATCTTCAATATGATGTAGCCTATTCATAATTTTTTTAATGAATTAGGCGAAAGAGCGGGAACTTACGTTAATTACAATGACATCAAGGAGTCGACGCTTCAAGGACACGAGATGGAAGTCGTTATTTTCAAAGATTACTGTCAAACAGTGACTGGACCGATCCCAGCAGAATTAACCGTGAGTAGTAACGTTAGATTTTTCACTTTTAATTTGCATTGACATTATTGATTGTTTTATTCGGGGAATAAAAAAATATGATTAAAAAATAAAATACAGTAACCCGGGGGAATCGAGCTGATTAACCTCACATTTTTAACATGACACGGTATATTCTTCGGTTTGTAAACGTTTGCTTAAAAATTCTTGAAGTGCTGATGATTGTAAAACTCTCTGAATCGAAGGGTTTATATAATTTCCATGCAGAATCCCACCGAAAAAATTAGGGTTATCAATGGTTCAAAATTCCTTGATGGATTCTTCTGTAAGATTGACGATGCTGACCTTGAACTGTTGAGCTTCGGAATTTATTTTCCTCGCGTTAATTTCAGCTGGGTTCAAATTGTTGTCGTTAAAATGTTGTGACCCTTCGAAAAATCATTTATGCCCGAAAAATTTCGAAATAAACTTGTGACATTGAATCACTTCTGGACGAACATTTCATGTAATTTGTTTCGTGGATTAAAATAGGGAAAAAATGTTTCATTATATTGTACTGTATAGGAAAAGGGTCTTTCAATTTGCGGCACTCCTTATTTGCTCTGCGAATGATAAAGAAAAAGGAACCTTGTTCTGTGATTTGCCCTTTTAAATGAAAATGAAAATGCGGCTTATGATGTTCACATTTTTAAATGGATATTTATTCTCATAGATTGGGGTTCGGCGATTCGACAGCTTCCAACTGTTCCAAGCCGATTCCACTTGGGGTCCATTGGAGCACATTGCTTTCTCAAGTCACTTCACTGATGGTAGCTCATTTGTCATCAATATTTATCCTTCATTAAAATGACTTTTTCATTCATGCTTTCCTTTTCAATTTTCGTACAGCAACTGGATTGAGTTACATCGAAGTTGTTAGAGTTTACGAAGACGACAAAGTGCAAGTTCACTACGAAATCGTCGACAGTCCGAACGGCGATTGGCAAACCGGAGAATTGCTGTGCCCTTTGTCGACTTCCGCGGTTTTCCACGCTTCCTCCAGGGAAAGGTTAGGATGAGAAACTGCTTTGCTTCATCATTCAATTAAAAATTATTTTAATACTGGGTAATTGTATTGTGATGTTATAGACGTCCTGCACAAAGCTACGCTGATATCGTCGACCGCGTAATGACAGAAGGATCAGTATTCGAAGTGGAAGTTGACTTGAGCGGCTGCGAAGTGCCCATGGATTTCGGTTTGACAGT
>CAJPEX010003319.1:2368-29929 GCA_905338405.1 Notodromas monacha | reverse complement strand
GATCTGTTTCATAAAGCCTTCTAGTGCCTGAACCGGAGACGGTCATCATGTCAATTCCCCCCAGGATTATGTCCCACCAGATTGCTTCAGTTTCAGTGATCCAAGGGTCAGCTAGGAGAGCCTTTTCAGACGGTTTCTTCATCCAAGTTAGAATTTCTGGGTTTGATCCAGACCAGGAGTGGTCAAGAGGAACAACCAGTGCATAAGTTGCTAAGGGAAAGCCCTTACCGCTTCTGTTTCCGAGGGTGAGGTGAATGACCTTGTTTGTTTCCAAACATTCTCCCAATTCATTTACTCCCTGAATTATATAATTACAGTCAGTGGCGTGTGGAGACAATTTTAGTCTCTTGACGCACTCCTCAGTTTTGGGGCAAATGGAAGTGTGGTGCTTTTCACTGCAAGTGATACACCTTCTTTTGTTAGGGCAATCACAAACGCTATGGTTGTCTCTAAGACAGTTATAGCAGAGCCTCTTTTCCCTTATAACTTTATTTTTGTTCTCCAAGGTGAGTACTTTGCAAAACAGGGGTGAATGGCCTTGGTCACAGAAGACACACTTCCAACTTCTTTTTTCAAATGTTTTCCCATTTCTGGGGGTAAATTTAGTTTGATCAGGTTTGGAATATTTAGGTGCATTGGAGAACCTTGGTTTTTCCTCTTTAGGTTCTGAGTAGGTTTCAAGTTTTTTAGGAGGTTCTTCTTCCTTTTCAGGAGATTCTGATCTCTTTCTTTTCTNGAGTGTTAGGGGGTCTTCCAGGTTTTCTTTTAGCTTTAGTTGGTAAAATTGAAGGAGGAGAACCAGCGGTCAACCTCAGTTCTTGAGACTCTTGGTTTCCCAGAGGCTCAGAGGAAACCAAATTTGGTTCATTTTCAAGATTAGGCCCCCCAGGGTTCTGGGCAGTGGGCTGCCTGGTTACAGGCCTTTCAGTCCTCATTTCTGAGAGTGGAAAAGGTCAAAGAAGATTTTTTCGAATTTTCTTGAAGGGTTTCAAGGAGTGTTTTCAGTTATTAGTAAGTAGTTCTTACCCAAAGATTTCAATGATTCACAGGAATCTTTCAAAGAATAATTTTCAGAAAATAAGACTGAAGTTATTTCACAAAAAGAAAAAGAAAAGAGAGATCAAGGTTTTTGGATACTCACAAGAAAAAATAGTTTCAGCCAAGTTTTGGTATCACTGAGGCAAAGGGAATACACAGGAAAAGTTTTTTTTTTTGACACAGAAAAGGCTTTCTGAGTGCTCAGATAAGTTTATTCACAGAGAATTGGAATTTTTTAGATATACTCACAGGGTTTAGGAAAATCCTTTCTTCAAATTTTTACAGGGATTCAAAAAAGGACACTCAATTGATTTTTAGCACAGAAAATTTTCTTATGTGCACAGGTATTTTTATTCACAGGCTTAGGTAAAGTTTTTTAGCAGTGGAAGTCTTTCAAGGAATTTTTTTTTGAATTCAAGTTCAGTAAGTTTTTTCTCAAGAAAAAAGTCTTAGAAGTTCCGTAGATCAAAACCACGCTCTGCTACCAATTTTTTGTAAGGTTTTACAATGTGAAAATAGATTTATCAAGCATTACACCTTGATTGTGATTTTTAGCAGAGTTTCCAAAGGTCAAGAATTTCGAATTATAGCAATTATAGTTGGATGAATCAAACACGGCAATTGGCCGGGCGCGAACCGACCGGGATTTCTCCCTCTAGCGCAGACCTTTCTTTTCTCGCAAACAAATTTCACAGTGCACAGTAAGAAGTACAGATATACACACACACACACACAAGTTTGAATTTGCAAAGAAGTACAACACGGATTTTTTCGGACAAGAATGAAGCAAAGTTTTGTAATCCAGATATGGATTTAAACTGTTTATCGCTTGTTCACACAACACAAGTGTGTCTTACCCAGATTTTTTGAATTTGCAAAGAAGTACAACATGGATTTTTTCGGACAAGAATGAAGCAAAGTTTTGTAATCCAGATATGGATTTAAACTGTTTATTGCTTGTTCACACAACACAAGTGTGTCTTACCCAGATTTTGTCAGTTATTTAAAATACTGACTTTCTCAAACACAAAAGTAAAAATGCGTACGCCGTTTGTTTGAAAGATTTTGCAAAGTCGAATTTCACGTCAAAAATTCTCCTGAGTCTTTTGACTAAGTTTTGAATCAAGGATATGTGCAACACTATTTCAAAAAGAGGGAACGGTTCAGTTTAAAATATTCCAGAGGTGGATTTGAACCTGTCTATGTATTATGATTGGAAAAGATTTTGGAAAGGAGGATTTCCTGAGTTTTCAACTGATGTCAGACTTCAAGATTTCTTTGAGCAAGAACAAATTAGGGAGGACACAAGGAATTGTGTAAAGTATTAAATAAGTTGAGTTTCCTGAAATTTTGGCAGAGTTCGAATTTGTTTTAAAGTTTTCCGCAGATTTTTGGCACGAATTTCCACAGATCAACCTCCTGAAGACAACTGTCTGTATTGCGTAAAATGCGAGGGTTTTATACAATTTTCCCTGCCTGTTTTGGCGGGATTTCCAAACAGAAAAAATGCCCGGGTGGTGGGATTTTAGTCTCGAAAATACCAGGTGGTGGCAGCTGCTGTTAACAATTTTCGAGCAGCTCGAGTTTTACTGCTTCTCAAAGTTTTGGTACATGTTTTTTCCCCGTCGCCGGGTGTTTTTAGTTTTAGTGTACTGCCGAATTTTTCGGCAGTAAAATAATATCCTTGGAGTTTGGTTTTTGGAAACGTTTTACAAGGAGTTTGACAGCTCGACATCATTTTGTTTCGAAAGACAAATAGGTTTTTGCAAAGGGCAATGTTTTTCTGCTCATTTCGCCAGCTGCTGGCAGTGTTTAAGATTTAGTTTCCTAGCTTAATTTTTGCAGGAAGGGAGCAATTCCTTTTCTGTTTTCAGGCCCTTGCCGATTTTACAATCCGCTCGAATTGCCCCTGTTCCGGGGATGGTTTTTCACTCTCTTTGCTGATTTTTTTCTATCGTCTCATATTGCCCCGGTTCCGGGGATTTTTCTGGTTCTTTTCCTTTTCAGGATTTTACAAACGGCTCCGATTCCGGGGGAACAGTTTGTTCTGGCTTTTTGTCTTTTCTCGGTGCATCCTGAGATGCGCCAATTAAATTACCAGTCCAACATCTCCCTCCTTTTTGCGGCAGTGCCCTTTGTTAAAAGAAATTTTGTACACATATGGCAGCACACTTCTGTGAGAAGTGTTGTGCCATTGGCCAAAAGCCAGCTGGATGTGGAACATCTAGCTTTCAGTTTCACAATCTGACAGGACAAATGAAGATTTTTTGACATATGCTGGCCATGTTGTTACTGTGAGTATTACAATCAATTGTGATTTTCATGCAAATCCTAAAGAATTTCAATGAACAGTGTGATCCTGTGATGCAGACTTATTTGGTTTTTCAATGTCAGCTTGAATATATGTCTGTATACTGGAGAACTTTTTTCTTGAACTTATTTGATACTGGTACATGTCTTATTTGGGCTAAATGATGACTAGACAAGATATGCTTGACAGTCATCCAAGGGGTGCATACGGCATCTTGGAGCCATGGTTGAGAACTTTGAAAGATGATAGGAAGAGCATCTTGAATTGTGCCATTGAGAAGGACTGGAATAGGAGAATGAACATGGACTGCATCATGATCAATGAATGCAAGGATAGCTTTGTCCATCTATGTCCTCCTCAGAAGAAATGCTGCATGTATGACCTGATGGATGAAGACAATGATGTAAGTTGCCTAAAGTATTTCAAATTGAACAATAAATCATGCCACTGTATACCGCGTATCTTAACAGTACAGAAACGTAATTTTACTGCATTTTCATCTGCCAAGCAACTATCGTTGCTAACTTTTCCCTGAGATGGAAAACACTGATGGCTTCCTGTTCGAGAATGGTACAGAATTCCTGAACACAAAGCTTCCCCAGTGGGGAGCGATTATTCCTGTGACCCCACAACTGGTGCACAGCAGCTGATAATTTTCTGGGTACTACTTTTGAAAGTCATCATATCAATCTCTTCATAGGATTTCACCCTGACAAACTGATTTGAAACAGCACCCACATCAATAAAGGCTATTTTTCTCCAGGAATTGGTGACTTCAACACGCAAGTGATGGGAAAAAACCACATGCTCCAAAGCCAAAAAAGCTCTGCAATTCTTCATCAGATGAATCCTCCGACAAACCATACAAGGAGAAATCCAGGAAGAGGCAGAGATCTAGAGATTTACATGGTATACATGTCTGGAAATGAAACAAAGGCAATGAACCCTGTTTTTATCCAATAGTTTTGAGTATATTGCACGTGTGGAGTTTGAGTTGGGTATGCCAAAGTTTTATCCTCTTCTCCATTTATCATCTGCATACCTTTGAATTTAGTTTCACAATTTGATGCATTGGTGTACAGTGATGGAACATTTTGCATATCTTTGTAGGGAAACAAGTTCAAAATGGAAACCAGAGAATGATCTTTCAGCAACAAAATCTCAGAACAGTCCATGCACTTGAACTGGAAGTGGCACCAGATAGACAATTATATGCAGACTTCCAGAATTCTAGGACTGAAAATCCAAGGCCCATGATAGAGCATCTAGATGCTGTTATAAAAGCAGCATTAGATCCTCCTATGGGTAATCAAATAGATAGTATTTTGGTCACACTGTGATGCATTGTTTGTTTCAATCTTCATGCAGATGGCCATTGTTTCAGTGTATGAACTAGCAGTTGTGAGGTCAGCATCAGCCATGATCCTCAGCATTGCTGATGTTGAACTTTTTTCTACAATACTTGCCAGTGAAGTCCCCCATTATTCTGAAATGAATGCTGCCCAGCATGAGCATCAAAACCATGGGATAGCAACAGATGTGGGAATGCAGCTGATTGGTCATTCTGGTGCAAATTCTATGGTGAACATGAATGGTCAGTCATCTTCAACCAAATCTTGAAATTATGGAGAATCCCAATTTGGTTATCTCTCAGAGTTGGTGATGAAGATGACAGGAGTTTAGGTGATAGGATGTTGCCATTCATATGATGCACAAGACAAAGGAGATTGTCCCTGTTAACAAGTCCTGTCAAGGACATAATTAGAGCATCATTACCATCAACTGTCTGATCACATAATGGAGTAAGTGTGAGAAGCAACTTGCCTCGTGAAATTCCAAGCAGCCTTTTTCTGATGCACAAGTGTAAATACCAGGTACCATTGCTTCTGGTATATCATCTGCCATCAATGCTCACAGCAATGTTGATGTGGATACATCATAGATTGCTGGCTTTCCAAAAGCATCAACAAAGACCTGCAGAATGACAAAAGTATATGCAGTATCTGCTGCATTGCCTGCTTTTTTTAATGAGAACATTTTAAAAATGTAGAGGAAAATTTTGCTTTGCACAATGAGTGAATGGTAGGCTGAATTATAGGCCTGGTGTTTTTTTGTGATAAAAAATGTCACCAAGCTATAGGGGGGAGGGGCGCCAAAACAATAAACATGCCCTATAAAATTTGCATCTTCTATTTTCCGGTGGGCACCCAACTGTGAGCAACACAACACAGGCGCATTTTTTTCATCCAAATGCGCGCCAGCCATCAAGTAGTTGGTGCAAATTTCGTGTGGCGCGCAAATCCCATTTTGGCGCCCCTGTACGGCGGCGCCTTTGTGCAGTGAACAACCTGCACACTGTGTCTGGCGGGCCCTGTGTGCAGGTCATTTCGGCAACCAAAACTTTGAAATCTGTGCAGTGAAACTCCTGGCGGTTGGCAGCTGGTGATATCCATCAAGGGTGATTTCAAAAATTGAGAAGAAATTGCGGATAAATATTTGAAAAAGTCCTGAGTCAGATGCCATCCGACACATTTCGAGGTTATCATGAAGTTTTTGCCGGTGCCTTGACAAAGTTCAGTAGGAAGTAAAAAAATTCTCCATTGAGACATCCCTGCCGGGATTCGAACCCGGGACCTTTGGATTAGAAGTCCAACGCGCTATCCACTGCGCTACAGGGACTTGATGACTACAACGCGCGCTTACGAATGAATATGAATAAAATGGTTGAATCGAAGGCCCAGAGAATAGAGATGATCAACCTTTCCAAGGGAATGAATAATAGAAGTTGTTATACATTATCTGACTGACCCCTTTTCCACTTGTACTTCGACCAGGCTTCTCTGCGAAATCTTGCCGTTTCAAAGGGCGCAGAAGAGTTCCAATTACATTTCCCATTGCTTAACCGGGAAAAAAGGAATGCCAACCATACACAGGCAGTACTTCAAAATGTCAAGGTAGGTTATCCAGTGATGTTTCATTCATTTATACAAGGGTTGTCCCCCATGAACATTGACTGGGGTATCTTTAGAGTGGTACAGCTGTATATAAAATTTCATGATTTAGCCTTTAAAACCAAGATTCTTGGAATTTTTCCAGATTTTTCAAAAGAAAAGGTAAATTTTGACATAATGGTTATAAAAAAGTTTTCATTCTTTTGTGCTGTTCTCCACTTGTATCACAGGGTACTAATAATTTGGAATCACAGCTAAAGAAATGAAAATTTCACTCTGTTTCTATCAAGAGCATCCCTACATTTTCTGCAATTTTCTAACTTCTTTGCTGATTATTTTCTTCTTAATTAATGAGAAATTCAGTGCATTCTGCATGTTTTGAAAATGCTGTGTTCATTTCCATCTTTTGGAATTCCCTCTTTCAAAAAAATCATCCCAGGCCTAGTTTCTGGCTGTGATGTTTACTTACTGCCTCAAAAAATTCCAAGAGCCTTGGAAAATCAAAGCTATATCATACAATTTCAAATGCAGCTGTACCCACTCTAGACATACCCAAGGCTATGTTCAAGTGAGAGAACCCTTTTGTATATAGCCTGTAACCCTAAAGAATGGTTCCCTGAAACTTTGTGGTTAACCCACAGAGTTATCTTACACTAGTCAGGCAATGAGTGTTAGGAAAGATTGCGTCACTCCAATCATGCCAAAAGTCTGGTCATCTTTTCAAACCTTGGTGTGGAAAGATAACCATATATTTTGTTTCAGAGCTTTGGCACTTCCTCCCCTTGTGCTCCTTATCACATTGGCAGAATTGCATGTAGTCTTTCAATGAGCCAGAAATATTTTTCTGGCATCAGATCTAACTCAGTTGTGGCCAGTTGTTAGTCTCAAAACTTTGCACCAGGCAAAGTTTCTCAGTGTTTGTACCTTTGTGGTCTTGTGTTGTGTTGTGATTGTCTTGTGCTACAAATATAATAAAACATATCTATAGTTTATAAAAAACGGATTTCCTCTTTCTTAGATAACAAGCCCTTGAAGTGTTCATATTTCTATTAGCTCCTGCATAGAATATTCAACATGGATTAGGATTCCAGCATAACATCTAAGTTGCTTCAAGTTTTACATTGATCAACGTATTTTGTGTGTGTTCATTTACAGGTTTAACACTGAAGATGCCTCAAGATCTTGGCCTTGTGATACCAATAAAAAAAGATTGCATCTACTTGAAATTTCTGAGAAACTCAAGGATAAAGAAATCTGGGAAAGACTTGTATGTATTTCATCTGGATGTAACTAAGACATACATTGAATGATCATACTTTCTTGACTCACTATTTTTGCGTAGCTGATGTGGCTGAAGTACAGCATGGAGGCAAAAAAGAAACCTGGGAAACCAATCCACTTCCAGATGAAAAGCCGTTTTCAAGAACAGATGGTGTTACAGGTTAACTGTGACAATACTTCATCTGCTGCTTGTGCAAGTAAAATACCTTTATTATCTTCAAAAGTTCAAAATGTTTCTGCAATTACAGTGGTTTTGATCTTTTTGGAAGGTGGTTGTCCTGCTGTTTTCATAAAAACTTTTGAGAAGCGCAACAATCAGGTGTGGGTAGCATTGCAAGATGATGAAAACATTCCAGAGCACAATCTTGCACCACTGCATCTGCAGAGGCGTTTGGCCAATGAAAGCTTGAGAATGGTGAGCTAATGCAATGTTTAATTTGCTAGGATTGAGACATAATGCATTTCCTAATGTTTTGCACAATTTGCAGCCACTGAACAAATTACCTGGCAATTTTGCTCTGATTGAGGAGTTTTCTGCCCAGAATGGCAACAAAAGCCAAGAAGAAATTGATGAATCTTTCAGGTGGGTTGCTGCCAATGAATTGTTGTTGGCTCCCATAAATGGTGCTGGGCCGTGAACTCCTCATTAGAGTGTGTAGCAGTGGGGTAGCTTGCAAGTCAGTGCTTGCATCCAGTTGGAAAGTGAACCTTAACATTTGTGCATGGACCTCAGATTTTGCAAACTTCTTTAGGTCTCAATTTAGGCTGATGGTGTCCCTTCTTCTTGATCTTTTTTTTTGTTGATTCAATTTTTTTCCCATTCACTGATGATAATATTTATGGAATTTCCTTCATTACCCCATGCTGCATACAATTACAAACATCATACCGTTGCTATGGATGTTTTGAAAATGAGCAACACAATGAACATTTCTGTGAAGCCACACATGATTGGATCCATTGTTGAAATTCGCAAAGCAATGTGGATTATGGAACAATCAAGAAGCAAACAATATTCATCTCCATTTCAGCAGGGGTTCCCTCGGTTGATCTTTGAAAAGTAAGTGCGCAACCGTAGTGCATAACTCATACAAAAAGTTATCATTGCTAATTCCTATTTACACTTGAACAAAATTACTGCAGTTTGGAGAATCATGACGAATGTTGCATTTGTGGAATGACAATCAATGATCACTTCTTGTTTTGGGTAATTTGCGCATACATATTTGTTATTCATACAGCTTGGTGGCATTTTCTGTACTTCAGGTCAGTTGCATATCCCTGCACTAGATAGAGGTACTTGAATAATACCTCTATTATTCAAGAGAGGTAATAAAAATGTCAATAAGTTGCGCGAGTCAGTGTTTCCTGGTTGTTATTAATATTTCCTCATGAACTCAGCTGTGCATTCAGCACTGATGTTGTTTAAGTTGTTTTGGAGTGACAAGCGTCTGTTTTTAATGGAGGGGGAATTTCCTTTCTCTCCATATTTTTTGGTTGTGGATCCTCAGTTATTGAAATTGCATAATAGTGTTTTGATACACAAAAGTGTGGTCCACAGACTGGTGTGTTGAATATGTCTCAAAGTATGAAGTGACCTGAGTTTGCTTTTCCATTTGCAAGTGTCAAAATTTCCCTTTCTAAAGAAATGTAGGGCAGCGGGTCAGAATTTACAAGGAAGAAATCATGTGCCGTAATTTATTCCTTGCGGCGTTTGCTCTTCCTAGGGTAGGTACAATGAGACCACCACATGCAGAAACCTTCACCTGCAGAAAATTTGAAAAAGGGACACTTATTTTCTAATAAGAATTAATAAAATAGGCCTTACATGAGGACACTGACTCAACATGGGGACATTTTTTAATAAAGCCACAAATACATTTCAGGCCATATTAAAAGAAACAGATATTTCCAACCCTAAAATTTATGCAAGAATAGTTCTTGGGCATTTTTCTCACCAATTTACCATCCGCTTAGCTGATTTAAAAAAAATTACCTCCAGCAGAGAGGCACTTCCTTCTATCTTTTTCACTTGAATACTATTTTCACAGAGAATGCCAACATTTCAATCTGCTCTACAGAGGTATCAGAATGCAATTCCTCAAATGTCCATATTGTGTTGAAGTATATTGATTGGAATCAGTTTAAACTGGGAGACAATTTTTATTTTCATGGACTTCTGGTGAGTATTTCATAAATAAAACACCAATTAAAAATCAAATAATGTAAGTCCAAGGGAAAATGAGACTCAACTTAGGAACACTCTGGATGCACCAATTACATCCGCATTTTGGGATCTCCCTGTATTTCCATGATTTTTTCAAATTTGTGACAATCTGTGTGAGTGTGTGACTAGAAATCTTCGTGATAACATTCACGGAATCTGCTCAATTTTAAATTGCGTCGCAGACTGCGTGTAGGTGCTGCAATCGTGACTCGAATATGATTTTCTGAAACACAATTCTACCACAAAAAAACTTTTCTTTTCATGCAAGTGCGAGGCTTTCTTTTGTGTGAAATGGATTTCTCGTCCATAATCTGATTTGCTTCATGATCGAAAGCAGAAAAGACGAACCATTCAAAACGGAACACTGAAGGAAAAAACCAGGCGCGTAAATTGATGCTGTTCCTCTAGTTCTACTTCACCCCATTAGTATGATCATGCTCTTTCCCACACAATTACCCGCCCTGGAAGCAAAATTCAATCATTTCAACTGATTTGATTCAGAGATTTTTGAGTCCACTTTCTCACGGTTAGTGCTTTGAAAGATGCCTGTATCCACGAGAAATTCGCCAGAGATAGATCAACGGTATCCATAAGCGGTTTGAAATGTCATTTCAAAAATTGCTCGCTTTGTTGTTTGTGACTTTCGTTGCTTTCGCCTGCTTTTCTAAGGGTGAGTGTCTCAGTGCTCGAATAACCTCTCTAGTTTTTTGTTCCATTGAAAAATAATCATTTATTTTTTTTTTCAGCCACACTTTTGGGGGCATTGAAACCTTTGAATGGCGATTTTGGCGGTGAATATGAGATATTTGCAAATATCAGGGAAGTTTCTCACAGGATGTTTTGTTTGTTTACAGGGCACATTGACCTGGTGGACAATGAACAATCTGCTTACGAGTTTGGGAGGAAAATGGGTTTCAAGCAGGCGACCAAACTGAGGCTGAATCAAGCATTGAAAGACGACGTCAGAACTGGTCACTTCAAGACATTCCTGGATACATTTATCCGACGCTGAATATACAGGGAGACCCCCATATGTGGATACCTTGACCTGCGGACAATTCCACATAGGTACACTTATTTCCGAATAAAAAATTTATAAAAAAGGACCAACATGAGGACACTGACTCGACATAGGGACATTTTGTTATGAAATTGCTAATTCATTTCAGGCCAAATTACAAGAAACAGATATTTCCGACCCTACAACTGATGTAAGAAAAGTTCTTGGGCATTTATCTCACCAGATTACCATCCATTTAGATAATTTAAAAAAAACTACCTCCAGCACAGAGGGAATTCTTTCTCTCTTGAATATAATTTTTTTACAGAGAATGCCAACATTTCTATTTAATGTACACAGGAATCAGTATTCAATTACCCAAATGCCCATATTGTGTTGAAGTATATTGATTGGAATCAGTTTGAATTGGGAGACCATTTTTATTTTCATGGAATTACAGTGAGTATTTTGTACATATAACACCAATCAAAATTATATAATGCAAGTCTAAGGGAAAATGAGACTCAACTTAGGGACATTTTGATGCACCAATTATGTCCACATCTTGGGGTCTCACTGTACCTGGATGCAGGATTTCATCACTTTTGAATTCATCTTTGAAAAATAGCCAGAAAACAGATTTGCTTTTTCAGGATTGTTGAAATTGACTTTGGCCCGCAATTTTGTCGAAAATCAGGTATGGGATTTTAGCATGCAAGATAAACTTAATGTAGTGGAATTATGTTGGGAGACATACTGCATTGGCAATTCTTCACTACTCAGTAGCGGTCTTGCGCTTGGAAATTTTGGCCAAATCGTGACTCAAACCTTATTTGTGTCATTTCCAGATTCATCTATCTCCAGACAACCGCATTCAACAAAGTGACGATTTGCTGATGCTACTGATACTCTCGACTCATTGGCCATTTCGCAAATGAACGTCATCAAATTTGACTTCGTATTTTTGGCGCGCATCTGTCACTGGTTTTCTTGTATGAGTCTTATTTTGTGACATCCATCAACAAATAAAGCCGTTATTCAGCCTGGTATTGGGTCATACTTTACTCACCGGTGTATGTCAAGGATTTTCAGTTCTTGTGGCAATTATTTGTGCGGTTGTCTCTCACAAAAATGTGGGACATTGAAATTAAAAAAAAGGGTATCCAGGATTGATTGGTTATTGGACTGTTCTGCTTTTATGTGTATGAGGGTGGAACGTTTGGGATTGATTCTCTCTTGGGATTGCGAGGAATTTTTTTTCAGGATATTCCTAGGGAAGCTTGCTGCCATTTCATTTTGTGCCACTTTTTGGGTTGGGTTGGGATCTAATTGGCAACTCCATGTGCCCGTGAAGCGAGTTTTACCCTGCAAGTTTTGCGTCGACAAGGAATACTTTGATCCAGTGGAAATCAGGTGAACATTATTTCAGGCATTTGTCAAGTCCTGTGATTTGTATGAAATATGAAGATCATTCTGTGTACTGTTGAACTTCTAGGGACCAGCCAAAAAAATCGCGTTCAGGAGGTTTGCGTGATGAGGAAACTACTGTTTTTGTTTAGGGAGAGTAAGGAAAATTGTGGGAATTGTGATCAGTGATATTTTGGGCCTGAAATTGCTTTTCAAATGATTTCACAGGAAGTTGAATGCGGAGGCAAGGGTTTACTTGTCAAATCAGTACCCATGAATGCAGAACAGTTTCTTGACCTTCAATGCAATGCCCCAACAAATGAAGAATTGTCAGAGGATGACATTGTCAAGATTGTCAGCAAAGAGGAAAATTGCAAAATATCCACAGAAGAAGAGGTTGAAGAACAGCATGTTTGAACAACAAAAGAACCTAAGGTGGGACTTATGAAAGTGCAATGTCTCTTGAAGAAGCATTGTGAGGAGACCATTGCCACAGATCATGTGATTACACTGGACAACTTCATTCAAAAATTGGAGAGAAGAAAAAGAGGCAGACATCTATTCACAATTTTTCATGCCTATCAATGCTCAAGGTACAGTAAAGTTTTCTCTGATGGAATATTAAAATTGTACTTCTAGAATATTAAATTGTAAAGTTCACTAGACATGTTTGAAAATCAATTTCATGCTGGAATGGCTTTTTTAAAATCCTGGAACTTTTCTGTCTGTTCTAGGTAAATGAGCTGTTGATCAGAATCAATGAACCACACAGGATCCATAGAGGATTCACAATGACTGTTGGAAATTCTGATTAGAATTGTACCTCTAGATTATTATTTCTAATTATTATTCTAATTAAATTTCCCAGGCATTATATTATTTCTGAGGACCTTGTAACTAGTTTGATTTGGTCCAGCCAAATTTGTTAAACGCAGTTTGAAAAGACAGCAGATTTCTTTATACAGTACATGCAAACCCAGGAAAACCATCTTGTGTCAAGAATTGCGTCAAAGATGTGTTACAAAGGGTATTTTCACCATTGTGCAATATTTGATTGTGGTGAGATTTTCTCACCTGCACCTTTGTGGTACATCCCCTCTTTCCACAAGATCAACTCATGCATTAATTCAGCCTCTGCTGCTCAAATATGTTAATCTTGTAACAGTGTTTCAAGAGATGCTTATCAATGCAAATATGTTTCCCTAAAAACAGTCCCATGACTCCAATTCAAGTACTTTCTCAGCATATTGATTCAGAAGCATTGAACTGTATAATATTAAACTCTTCCCCCCAATTCAGGACCCCAAACTCTAATATAAAAACCCGGGCCTAGACTAAGAAAAGACAGTTGAATCACCAATCCTCTGAGAAGGAGTCAGAGTTCCATCTAGGCATTTCCCCATCAGACACATTGTCCTGATACTTGCAAGTTGTTGAAATTGCCTGAATAAATTCATTTGGTTGAAGTCTGTCTGTATTTTTTTGATAAGTCTCACATTGTCAGCACAGGAACATTCCTCCACAATTAAAGGAGAGAAGAACCTCAAGAGTATACACTCTTAATGTCCCCCTCAATTTATCTTAGTTATTCTTTAAAATAAGAATTAATGGAAAGTAAGATAACAGATGTGTCTATAAAGTGTGTGTTTACATGTGATAAGTATATTCATTCATAGCGTAAAAGCTCTGTCATAGAGACTTGGAACATAGTTTGTTGTACTGAAAATTTTGTTGTAATGGTACTGGCTGTGATAATATTTTACTGTACATTCATTCCTTATCAAGTTTGCACAGCAAGATCACCTGGAACACAAAACAACTTTTGGGTAAATATTTATACTCCACAGAAGGCAACAGGGTGACCCTCTTACAAAGTTGGCTTCCTGGGTCATAAGTTGACTTGCGCAAAAAAAAGCAAGATTTTTGATCAATCAGGAAAAAAGAGAGAAAACAAAGAGACACGACCAGCCTTTTGCTTTTCCTTTCTGCTCCGGATGAAGGATAAATGTTGGTATGCACAGCTAATTTCATTTGCTTCGCCCACGTTTTTCCTTCCCACAAAGCAGAGCTGATAATTGTCTCAATCTGTGCATGCAAGGAGGGAGGAGATCGAACGTGTCCCGGGGACTCGATCAATTGCATTCTCAGGATTATTCCTGACATCCTTCCCCACAGGCACACTTTTTTATTTATTTGCTGAACAAAGGCTCGGCGCATTGTCGGTATTCCTTCTTGNGACTTCGTATTTTTGGCGCGCATCTGTCACTGGTTTTCTTGTATGAGTCTTATTTTGTGACATCCATCAACAAATAAAGCCGTTATTCAGCCTGGTATTGGGTCATACTTTACTCACCGGTGTATGTCAAGGATTTTCAGTTCTTGTGGCAATTATTTGTGCGGTTGTCTCTCACAAAAATGTGGGACATTGAAATTTAAAAAAAGGGTATCCAGGATTGATTGGTTATTGGTCTGTTCTGCTTTTATGTGTATGAGGGTGGAACGTTTGGGATTGATTCTCTCTTGGGATTGCGAGGAATTTTTTTTCAGGATATTCCTAGGGAAGCTTGCTGCCATTTCATTTTGTGCCACTTTTTGGGTTGGGTTGGGATCTAATTGGCAACTCCATGTGCCCGTGAAGCGAGTTTTACCCTGCAAGTTTTGCGTCGACAAGGAATACTTTGATCCAGTGGAAATCAGGTGAACATTATTTCAGGCATTTGTCAAGTCCTGTGATTTGTATGAAATATGAAGATCATTCTGTGTACTGTTGAACTTCTAGGGACCAGCCAAAAAAATCGCGTTCAGGAGGTTTGCGTGATGAGGAAACTACTGTTTTTGTTTAGGGAGAGTAAGGAAAATTGTGGGAATTGTGATCAGTGATATTTTGGGCCTGAAATTGCTTTTCAAATGATTTCACAGGAAGTTGAATGCGGAGGCAAGGGTTTACTTGTCAAATCAGTACCCATGAATGCAGAACAGTTTCTTGACCTTCAATGCAATGCCCCAACAAATGAAGAATTGTCAGAGGATGACATTGTCAAGATTGTCAGCAAAGAGGAAAATTGCAAAATATCCTCAGAAGAAGAGGTCGAAGAACAGCATGTTTGAACAACAAAAGAACCTAAGGTGGGACTTATGAAAGTGCAATGTCTCTTGAAGAAGCATTGTGAGGAGACCATTGCCACAGATCATGTGATTA
Source organism: Notodromas monacha (assembly GCA_905338405.1). Taxonomy (NCBI): domain Eukaryota; kingdom Metazoa; phylum Arthropoda; class Ostracoda; order Podocopida; family Cyprididae; genus Notodromas; species Notodromas monacha. Next base: position 14,515 of record CAJPEX010003319.1, on the reverse strand, counting down.
CACTGGACAACTTCATTTCAAAAACTGGAGAGGAGAAAAAGAGGCAGACATCTATTCACAATTGTTCATGCCTATCAATGCTCAAGGTATAGTAAAATTTTTTCTGATAGGATATTAAAATTGTACCTCTAGAATATTAAATTATAAAAATTCACTAGACATGTTTGAAAATTAATTTCATGCTGGAATGGCTTTTTTGAAATCCTGGAACTTTTTTGTCTATTCTAGGTAAATGAGCTGTTGATCTGAATCAATGAATCACAAGGGATGCATACAGGATTCACAATGACTGTTGGAAATTCTCATTACAATTATACCTCTAGATTATTAATTCTAATTATTATTATACGTAGAATTTCCCAGGCTTTATATTATTTCTGATGACCTTGTAAGTAGTTTGGTTTGGTCCAGCCAAATTTGTTAAATGCAGTTTGAAACAACAGCGGATTTGTTTATACATGCAAGCCCTGGAAAACCATCTAGCATCAAGAATTGCATCAAAGATGTGTTACAAAGGGTATCTTTGCCATTGTGAAATATTCAATTGTTGAGATTTTCTCACCTTCATCTTTGTGGTGCATCCCTTCTTTCCACAAGATCAACTCAAGCATTAATTCAGCATCTGCTGCCCAAATACAAAATGTAAATCTTGAAACAGTGTTTCAAGAGATGCTTATCAATGCAAATATGTTTCCCTCAAAACAGTCACATGACTCCAATTCAAATACTTTCTCAGCATATTGATTAAAAGCATTGAACGGTATAATATTGAACTCTTCCCCAATTTGAGGACCCCAAACTCTAATATAAAAACCCCAGCCTAGACTAAGAAAAAACAGTTGACCACCAATCCCTTGAGAAGGAGTCAGAGTTCCATCTAGGCATTTCCCCATCAGACACATTGTCCTGATATTTTCAAGTTGTTGAAATTGCCTGAATAAATTCATTTGGCTGAAGTCTGTCTGTATTTTTTTGATAAGTCTCACATTGTCAGCACAGGAACATTCCTCCACAATTAAAGAAGAGAAGAACCTCAAGAGTAGACACTCTTAATGTTCCCCTCAATTTATCTCAAGTTATTCTTTAAAATGAAAATTGATGGAAAGTAGGATAACAGATGTGTGTATCAAGTGTATGTTTACAGGTGATAAGTATATTCATTCCTAGTGTAGAAGTTGTGTCATAGAGACTTGGAACATAGTTTGTTATACGGAAAATGTTGTTGTAATGGTACTGGCTGTGATAATATTTTACTGTACATTCATTCCTTCTCAAGTTTGCCCAGCAAGATCACCTGGAACACAAAACAATTTTTGGGTAAATATTTATACTCCACAGAAGGCAACAGGGTGACCCTCTTACAAAGTTGGCTTCCTGGGTCATGAGTTGACTTGCGCAAAAAAAAGGCAAGATTTTTGATCAATCAGGAAAAAAGAGAGAAAACAAAGAGACACGACCAGCCTTTTGCTTTTCCTTTCTGTTCCGGATGAAGGATAAATGTTGGTATGCACAGCTAATTTCATTTGCTTCGCCCACGTTTTTCCTTCCCACAAAGCAGAGCTGATAATTGTCTCAATCTGTGCATGCAAGGAGGGAGGAATAGCTTGCACAGGGCCCCTGAGCTAGTTAACGTAAGAGTCCTAATAAGGACTGTAGGAAGGGGTGTCCGTGTGAAAAAATAAATAAACGACGTGTTTCCGAGCCGCGTAACAGCCATAAGGAAGAACTTGTCCTCAAGTGCCCAATACGATTTCAGTGTGTTCGTGAACCAGTCGAGAGTGTTATGCATAGTCTCACGCTTTGCACAACTGGCCAATAAACGTTGGGATGGGAAGGTGGAATAAAAATAGCTGATGGTAATTTTGGCACAATTTACGCGGAACAATTGAGTGCATATAGAACATCGGTCAACTCAGTGCTGGCTTCAGTGAACACATTTCAGACAATCAAACCTAGTTCGATTTTAGGTGGGCTTTGATTTCGAGAAAATTTTCGACAAAAAAATATTCAATTTAAATGCCTTCAGGAGGAAGTAACGCGCCAACTCGAGTTCTGTCTTGATAAATTACATTGAATGTCGCCTCGAGAAAGAGCAAGGGAATAGAAATAGCCCGCGATATATTTTTCCTTTCAAGTCATGTTGAATATTCAAGCTTCAACACATGTCACACAACGGTGTAATTCAAGTCAGTCACACAAGATGTTAGTCACGGGTCAGGCCATATTGCATAATTGTGACCAAGATGGAAAGCTTGTCAGCTGTACATTTTGTTTCGGCAAGAGACCGGGAATAACAAAAGCACACTGTTGTGTGTTCTTTGGCAACAGAGGCATATAAATTCATAAAATCACGAGATAGTAACACAATTTGTCGCAGGCACTGTTTATAGAACATTTACGTGCCCGTGTGTGTGCCAAACAGGTGACTTTATTCGCACAAGACTGATTCCAGGGGCTGTTGCTCCATATCTTAATGTAATAAGGCGTACTTTGGCATATAAAAAATGAACATGGATAAGTCAAACCTCCCTAGATTGAATTCCTCCATAAATTGAATTTTTTCAAGTCCCTGTCTGAATTTCATTAGAATCAATCCAATAAAAACCTCCCTAACTCAAAAATATTTTTCTCAAAAACCTCTGTAAGTTAAATTTCCTGAGGCCTTTTGGTTATCATTTCCTGAAAATATGTAAGATAAAATGATTAAAACAAATAATTTGATGCATGTTGAAAGGGAGTGAAAGACAAATATGGTAATTGAACCCGCGCCTTAACATTCACCAAGGTGTAAATTCCTTGAGAAGACAGTTTAGGTCCAGAATAACCTCATTCATGATTTCCCAGACTCTTCTCACTTTTCCTCACAACAAAAGTGTTTGTTTGCTCAAGTGGAAACCTACTCAAGTTGAATTTTTGTCCTGGTCCTTAGAAATTCCACTTACAGAGGTTGCACAACACAAATCATTCTTTTTCTGTCTTTTCAAAGGTGAATAATCCATCAACATCGAAATTGACTTAAGTTCAGCTCTGAGAGTGACCAAATATTACCAAAACATTCAGGAAATTAATTTTCATTAGCCAGCTTTAAAATTAATCCACCAATGTTTTGGTAATCTTCATAATTCCATCTTGGTCACAATTATGCAATACAATATGGGTTGACACATTGATCAACATCTTGTGTGACTGACTTGAATTACATGATGACATGCATTGCGCTTGAATATTCAACATAACTTGAAGGGAAAATATAGGGCCACCTATTTTTATTCCATCTCTCTTTCTGGAATCGTCATTCCATGTCTTAATTTATCAAGAAAGAACTTGAATTGGCGCTTTGCTTTCTTCAGAAGGCATTCAAAAGAAATATTTTTTCTGCAAGCAAATTGTGTCTAAGTGACAAGAACGTATGGTTCTTGTGACCATTCTGTGGCTTTTGGGACCATAAAATTGCATAACATTTGAAAGAGAATTGAAGAAGCTTCCATTTGGTGTCTTGTTTGTTGCCACAGCTCAATTTGCTACTGAGCAATTTCAAGTAAAAAATCAGTTCACTTTTTTGGGCCGAATCCTGTATCTTATTATAATGCCTCCAAACAAGGTTGGGGAACTGGACTTGAAATTACTATGCACAGAAAGTTTTTTTTCCAGAATATCTAAAAAAATTGGAGTTTTCTCTGTTTGCACAGATTTCCTTTTGCGTTTTTACTATGATGTTTGAATTGGTTTAGAACAGAGCATTTCTGGCATTGGATTCAACTGAAACTCAGTGATTTCACTCCACTCTCTCAAAGACCAGCAGATATGAGCTTCCTTATTTTCAACAAAAACCTTTGTTTTGGATACATTTTAATAAAATCTTTTGTCTTCCAAATGCAGCAAATATTTTGGGCGACAAAATCAAAAATATTTGTGTAGCCTTCGAATTGCATACCTCAAATTGCGAGCGGAAAAGTTCTTGACAATGTTTTCCAACCCAATTCTTCTAGCTTCAAACCAATTCAACTTCCTCCGTACTTTTCATTTTGAGATTTTTTCACAAAAGAACCTGCTCCAACCTGCCGGAATTTATCATCGAAACCCTTTTCTTCAGGGAACGACAGGAATAACATCCTCCATTTCTTGTGTTCCGTAATTTTTTTCACATTTCTTTATTGGCTGTCACCGACCGAAACGTGTCAATTTGTAAACGAGAAAAATGGCACCGGTTCTCAACAATGCGACGACCGAGGAAAAACATCCTCAGCAGCAACAGTTGGAATGACACAAAAAAAAGGAGAATCATCCAGAATTTTTGCAAGATGAGATCGACGTGGGCATTTTTGGGAAGAAAACAAATGTCCGAAGGAAAGCTTCTGGTTTTCGATTCGAGTCTCGCGCTTTTTATACCCATGTTCTCCGGATATACATTTTTTTTTTAGAATTCTTTGGTTATGTTTTCTTTTTTCTCAAGTCCTCGGATTTCGCGGAAATGTTCATCGTTTTCCGGCTTCGCTCATGGCTTTCGGGATCCCGAGCAGCGAGTTGATGAGTTCAGCATTGCGTTTGGACGCTGTCATCGGAATCAATTGATCGTAAGGCGAATTATTGCCGGAATTCGTGGTCATTGCGAGGATCCGTGAGGCCCATTCCGCGATCAACTGGTTGCCGATCATAAAATAGACCCATCACACACAAATAGAAAAATCTCTCAAGATAATTAGTTAATCAATGTGATTACCCAGTTAAAACTGAACTGACCTGGCGTTCACGAGGTCGGAATTCCTCAGAAGGTCTCGCACTTCCGGACTGAAACATGACTGCGCAGAGGCAGATGACAAGGAACAACAGCGAAAAAGCTCCGCAACGCATTTTTTGTTTTTGCGAAAGTTTTATTTTCTCAAAAATGATTGAGTAACTCGAAAGCTTGATGAAAACTGGGAGAATCTCGGAAGGGGAAAATACAGAAAAATGTTCAACACTCAGTATGGAGTTTTCAATGGCTATATGTTGATGAATCCAAAACCTGGTACAGTATCTTCATTTTCAATCTCCAAGTTTCATAAAAAAAAATTTTCTTAGAAAATTGAACGATAATATTTGGTTTCAGTCGTCAATGTTTCGTGCGATGAACGCCTGAATAAAAATTGATTTTTCGCTGGACGCAATGAAAATAAATTGAATTCACAGTCTGCTGAAAATTTTTACCCAGAGTCCTTGCCACATTTTTGGTTAGAGACTGATACCATCTCAGTAGATGAAAAAAAATTTAGCCAAACGTTTTGGCTACAGAAAAAAAGTTCGTCCACCTGCTGAACTTCTTCCCACTGCTCAATTGAAATATTCACACGCATTATTCACAAATATGTAAAATTTGCATCATCATACAACATGAAAATTTTAACAAGATTAATCCCAAGCTTCTAAAGATTTTACCCTATATTTGAAATAAATAACAGTTAGACCCCCAGATGTGGATGTAATTGGTGCATCAAAAGTTTCCCAAAGTCAAAATGTCCCAAATTCAAATCTCATTTTCCCCATGAACTTATATTATATAATGTTGAATTGGTGTTTCATGGAAGAAATTTTCTTTAAAATTCCATGAAAAAAATTATTTGCCACTAACTCAATAAGAACATTTAAGAGGAAATATAGTGTACCTCTGTACAGTAGTGGGATCTGTGGAAACAACACTCAAGTCACACAGAGAAAACGAAGTCATTCTAAGCTAAAAGCAATTTATTTTTCAGCTGAATGGAAGGTGAAAATCATGGGAAAAATACCAAAGAATTTGTCTTGCATAGATCTTAGAGTAGAAAATGTATGTTCCTTGCAGTTGAGCCTAATTAAAGTTGAATTTCCGGAAAATTATTGGCCAGTTTATCATGCTCTAACTGAATGTCGAGTCTGTGTCTGCATGTTGGGCTTTTTTTTCATTAAAAAAATATGTACTCATGCTGAATTGTCCGAATGTGAAGGTGTCCGCATGTGGGGGTCTCACTGTACATTAATTGAGCTTGGTATCCCGAATTTGGTTTCAGATGTAGCTTTTCCACCTGAACTTTCATCTGAAACTTCAGAGTGCTCATTTTCCCGATATGCAATTTACAGAATTTAGCTGATGGCTATCTCAAGCGCGGATACTTTTATCTTTGTTGGAAGATGACGCAAATTTTCCGTCTCTATAAAGTGCAGTAAGCATCTGGTGAGGAGAAAAAATCCTAAATGGCAGAGAAAATCTTTTCCAAATCCACCCCGCGATGATACAGCCGAATTTGCACAAATGATCTCTCAGGTAAATTTCAAAGAGCTGATCATTTTATACACGTCTGAGAAGCGAAAGTTTTTCTACATTAACTGTTCGGGAAAATCCAGAATTTCTACAGCATTTTCAAAGTACCTCTTTCTCAAGCAGGAGTAGTTGCTCAACTGACGGCCTGCCAAGCACAACTTCTCTTAAATAGTGCCAGGGCCCAGAGACGAGATCCCCTTGAGGAATAACCCGGGTTCTTTCTCCGTGCACATCAGGACACGTTTGCTCATGGGAGAAGAAACAAGAAAGAAAGGAACCCCTTTTTTCTCTCCAATACCTTCATCTTTTTCATGCCCATCATCGAAGTACATTTTTTTCCAATAGCCCAGGGATTGAATTCAAACAAAAACACAGGATCGAAATTCAAACTGGATCCATGACGCGCGTAAAAATAAATATAATTCAAAATTCATTTTTCAACTTCATGAAATTGTGAAAGCATCACATTTCGGTTTGGAATTTTCTTTCATGCGGTTCTTGAGTTCAATATTCAACGTGTTTCACGTCGAACGAACCATTTTGCAGAATTTATGAGCATTTTTTGTGATATACTCCAGACTTGGAGTGTGCCGCGGTATAAGATTTTTTTTTGGTCAGAGACGCAAATGGCTGAATCCTGTTTTTATTGGCCGAAAATATAAAGAAAAATTCTTCTTGTAAGAATCGGCATTGAGTTCCAGCATCGATCCTTCATCGTACAATGTACTTGTCATTCGGGGCACAAATCTAGAGGGAAAACACGTCAGGACCAAGCAAGGCTTCCTGCAGGGAATGTAATGCAATTTCAATTGTTTGTCCAAGGTGGTCCTGCAAGCACTCGTCCATATGGGACTTCAACGATTCACCCATCCAATTATCAGATATCCAAAATTAGTTGAGTAATCATTTCGACCTTGCGTTTTCTTTCAGCAATGATCGTCGGAAAAGAAGGAAGACCAAAAAAAAGGAAGAACAAGGATGGCTCTGATTATGTTTGCTGATTTATTTTCGTGGCAGCAGCTTGTTTCCTTATCGAATTACTCCAGTGGGCAATCTATTCTGAGCATAAAAATGTCAGGAAATCCTTCACAACATTTCTTGAGGGCTGCGGGAAATTCAGGTGGGCGATTTTTTTTGGTAGAGCAGTGTTCCCTAACCTTCTTTGGCCCGAATTTCCATAGAAAAATTTTGCGGACTGATTTTCTCCAAAAGGAAAAAAATTGCGGTCCTTCAAGGTTTCATATAATTTTTGCAGACTCACAAAAGTCTTGCTTTGAAGAGTTTATGGAAGTATTTAAAGTTTCTGCCTTTCTGTAAAAGTTGAGTCAAGTAGTTCAGTTGTAAAAGTTGAGGAATTAAGCAGCTATAGCTGAATGTAACCAAAATATTTGACAGGTGGGATTGAAGAAAGGTTTATTGGAATGGAATATTAGAATAATTTATTTCTGCAGGTGAATATTTGTCTGAAGTGTTAGCAGAAAAGGCAACTTTTATTTACGCCAAATAATTTCAAATGTCATTTTTCTTCTGAATTTTCAAGTAAAAATAACAGAATTACTCTCAACTCCCAATGAATTCATCATGATAAAAAATTTCCACAGACTGGCAAAAAACTTCTGCGGACCTGCACCTTTCCATGGACCACACTTTGGGGAACACTGATATAGAGCATTTCATGAATGTCTGCCTTTCACCGGACAAATTACCGGCCCTGAACAAAATACTCCACAACTATGTCCGAGCGGGCATAGTGGAACCGGCCCAATCAACCAATATTTGCCGGAGTTCCTGAAATTGAAGAGTGACAATCCAAATGCACCGGCCATCAAACGCTGGCACATTGTCAAGGATTACTGCAAGATTAATAAAGTGCTGGTCACAGACAATTATCCTATGCCTGTGATCCAAGATATATTCCATGCACTTGGCAGACAGAACGTGTACTTCTGCTGCCTTGACTTACACGCCGGCTATTATCACATCCGACTTGCTTATGGCGACCGCCACAAGATGGCCTTTTCCATGCCAACAGGGCAGATGCAATATACCGTCTTGCCCTATGGCCTAAAAACGGGACCGGCCATCTTCCAGAGAACAATGGAGACTATTCACTGCCTGCATCTCTATACAAAATGCTTGGTCTACATTGATGACGTTATTGTCTTTGGCACAACATTTGAAAGCGTCCTCAACAATCTTACACAAGTCTTGGATACGCTAACCGCGGCAGGAGCATCAATTGGCATTGAAAAGCTGCACTTCCTAGCAGAATCCATCAAATTCCTGGGGCACATGGTCAATAAGACAGGCACCCGACCAGCAAACAAGCACCTAAAGGCAGTAGAGGCCTTCCCCAAACCAGCCACAATGCGGCAAATGCAATGGTTTCTTGGACTCACAACATACCTTTGAGCGCACGTTTCAACCAACTTTGCAAACCTGGAAAAAGTGTTAAGAAACACAATACCAGTCAAACCGGCGACCGCACTACAATGGACCCCCGATGCAGATACAGCATTCGAAAGCCTTAAAACCTCAATTGCTCAGGCAGCTTGCTTGGAATGCTTTGAACCTTCTTGGGACATGGAAATCCACTGCAACGCGTCTGCAACAGCAATTGGGGCTATCCTGGTGCAGGTGGACGATCAAGCTCAACCTCACATCATGGAATATGCAAGCCAAGTACTGACACCGGCAGAGACCAGGTACTCAAACACCCTGCTGAACTTCTAGCAGCCATATGGGCCACCACAAAGAAATTTTGACATTACATCAAACACGGGCTGTTCAAAATAATCACAGACCACAAGGCGCTGCTCGGCAACCTGTCCAACACCCAGCTTATCAGCCTCAAGCTTAAAGTGGAATATTTCCAATATACGCTTGTCCATGGTCCCGGCAAAACTCTGACAGGTCCCAACGCACTAAGCTGCATCCAGCTTGACTCGATTCAGTTGAAGGAAGTGCCAGCAGTCAAAACAGGGGCACAAATCATACAGGAGTACCACAAAGAGATGGGACACCCCAATTGGAAAAAGACATTTGACCAACTGCAACACCGGTACACCTGGCCCAAATTACAGGCAGACGTCTTCCAATACGTGACCAGCTGTGCAAAATGCTTCACATTTAACCCAGCCACGTCACGGATTGGCACCCAAATCGAGCAGGTTCCCCCGGCAGAAAAGCACAACTGACTTGGCATCAACTTCTGGGGATCATTTCTGCCATCCCAACAAGGTCACACGTATGTGCTGGTAGCGGCTGACTAATACTCACGCCTAGTTGTGGCCCAAACAATCAAAAGAGCAATGGTGAACGTCCTCTGCTCCTTTCTGGCAGACGCATTTGCCCAGCTAGGCTCTTTTGAGATAATCCACTCCGATGGAGCAGCTGTATTTGGCTTGACAACATTCCAGAGGTTCATCCAAGCAAACCAGATCAAATCCCATGTGGCACAACCCTAGCACCCTAAAAGGAATGGGGCATGCAAATGAGCAATCAAATCTCTTTCAACCATCCTCACAAAAACAGCACCCAACCCCACCTTGTGGGACATGGTACTTCATAAGGCCACCCTTGCCTACAATTGGACACCTCACACAGCAACAGGGCTACCCCCCATCAAACTGTGGCACCTCAAACCTGTCCTGACCCTGTGCAACATGAAATTTGAAGCACCAGAACAAGACATCACAAGCCAGCTGCAGAATATGCACAAGACACGTGACAAGCACTGCACCCGTTATGTGCAGCAGGCAAACAAACAGCGTAACCTGCCCTTCAAAAGGGGCCAAATGGTGGTACTCCGCCCAAGGTTAAAAACAACAGAAAGGCATGCCGCTACCCAACAATTCCTCCCAAAACGCTTTGGGCACCCTTCAAAGTGCTTGCTCCACAAGGGAAAGCAAAGTATATCATCGCAATGCCTCAGGGGCCCTGTGGCGCCAATGCATGGGAAATGCAACCCTACTCCCCCCTTTGTTTCCCAACCCAACCTGTCCAAATAACCTATGGCCGGCATCTAACTCAGAGCTTTCTATTCACCCGCAGGATACTGACAACAAAGCCCCTGGCCCAGATTCCGGTTGACGACAGAATTGGACAACAAGCAGGTGGCGCCCACACCTTGCTGACACGGCTGAATAACATCAGCCGGGGGGGGGGGGGGGGGGGGGGGGGGGGGAGCTAGGACCTGAACCTACAGGCCATGTTGCCACGGACTCCGACACCAACACTGGGGCCTGCTACCTTAACCACAGGAAGGGACGTTGCTTCCCATCTACCTCCTCCTTGTTGTCTAGCTTGTCCAACTCCTCCAGCAGCTCAATGACCACTGAAGAGGAGACAGACATCAAGCCCAAACGGGCCAACTTGGCTAAAGGGCTCAATGGCCAGGGACCTGTCACTGACAAAGAGTGACGGCCAGGACCACCTGCAGGATCCAAACCCTGACTTACCCGGATGACAACAACAACCACAACGATGCTGACAATGGCCCACACGCTTCCAAAACTCAATGGCCTCCTCCCCCAGATTTTTTTTGCCAACGTTGGCATCTTTCTTATCAAAGGGGGGGAGAGTAACAGCCATGGTCGGCCATACTGTCCCGCGCAACAGGAAGCTAACACGTATTTGAATATTTTGTACCTTTGTTTGCATCGGCCAATCAGGGCCCACTTGATGCGCGTCACGTGCACCTGTTGACTAAGAGGTCCCACGCAGCCTCATTCTCATTCCTACCTCTGTTTGAAAAGGACCAGTTGTGTAAATAAGTGAAATGCAACCGGAATCAAAGTACAATCAGTTACTGAACTCTTGTGGTGTGTTTGCTACCCTACCGATCTATCTCAATATTATAGTGGCCTAGACTGAGCTAGAAATAGTCTTACTATATTTCCTGAGTGTTATTCACCCTCCACCAGTACCCTGCATCTCATTGTCTGGATATTGGGCTTTATCTTTTTATTGAAAAATAAATGTAAAGACCAGCAGACCAATTAAACTAAACACTGCATATTGAGTGAATTTCCAAAAGTTAGAGCAAAAGTTCATCTCATGTCTCATGTCAGAACCAAAAAGTGCACGGAAAAACCTGTCTTCGATTTCTTGCATTTGATGTCCGACTTGCCGTTATCTCTGTATCAGGTGAGAAACGTCTCAATATGAAAATCTTTTTAATTTATTAAAGAATTAGGAATCTAATCAATAATTTTATTATTTTTTGTTGTTACAGTATTCTGTCAGCGGACTTTCGTTCGGTTTTGGAAATTACATCTCTCCGGAAGATTTGAAGAAGAACATCTATCGGGACCTTCATCTAAGCCCAAGTTTCCAGTTCTCGCAATTGTTTGTACGCATCGGGACTAACGTTTATTAAAGAATTAGGAATCTAATCAATAATTTTATTAATTTTTGTTGTTACAGTATTCTGTCAGCGGACTTTCGTTCGGTTTTGGAAATTACATCTCTCCGGAAGATTTGAAGAAGAACATCTATTGGGACCTTCATCTAAGCCCAAGTTTCCAGTTCTCGCAATTGTTTGTACGCATCGGGACTAACGATATCAAGGAAATCGTTAGAAAAACGGAGCATTTTGGAATCAGTGACTTTGGCGACTTCTTGAAGCGTTTGAACAGTTTCCTGACAAAATTGGCCAAGGTTTTTGGGGCAACAGTGTATTACGTAGGGGCTTCTGCGCCCCCCCCCCCAGCCCTAAGAATGGTTTTACTGGATTTTTGAATCGGGACTTAAAGAAGGACCAGCAAGGTGTTCCCGTTTTTCCGCTACAATTTGAGGATGGCAGTCGAGAAATGACGGATGATGTTCGCCTTGGAGTGGCCTATTTTCTGCAATTTGAACTGAAGAAACGG
>CAJPEX010003318.1:0-29929 GCA_905338405.1 Notodromas monacha | reverse complement strand
AATAAAGAGTTCCGATTTGGATTGGGGTATTTATAATCCAAAATTTAGAGGGAGTACAGATGGGATATAGATCTTCTAGAGTTACTCCCACATTTCCAGGGAAATTACGTATTGGGGAATTTTTATTCGATCAAATACTATTGTTGATCACACCTTCGTCACTTTCACTGATGTCAGAAATAGTGAGAGAAATGACAATTTTAATTTTGCACCAACAAGTAAAAAGATATTTCAGCATTTTTTTGTCGATGTTTGCTGGTTAAAAGCTGATGATAGACTGGAGGTTGGTGGGAAATGCAGGTGGAATATTTTGGATTGTTGTTTCTGCTGGGCGCTTCTGGTGCGAGCAGCAACAGGCGCTTGTTCTTGAGCTTGTCTTGCTTGACTGCGCGTGCGCTGCGGAAGTATGCGTGATGGGTCCACTGCTGCTGGGTCAATGTCCAGCCTGGTGAGTCCTTGAGCTCGTCGGATAGGAGTTTGATGACCGGGAAAGCTGGCATCCTGTGACAAAAAACGGTCAGGAGCATGCTTTTGTTTTTTCTGGTCCAAGCTGCGTGCAGTGGATCGAGATGGTTGCATTGTGGTGTCAGCATCGGTTTCAGGAGAGTTAGCAGGAACAGGTGTAGAGTCAGGAATGGATGTAGCAGGATATTGATGTTTTGGGGTGCTGGCAGCAGATGGTGAAGGCTGGTCCGTCAGAGTAGGTAGACTGTAGTCAGAGTCAGGGGCAAACAGGCGACCAAATTTGTGGGTGACGCCTTGGGCCACTTCCTTGATAGTTTTGAAGAAACTGGGCCTGCTTGGGGTAGTATCTGCCAGCGGTTGGATGACAGTGATGGCGTCGTCGACAGCAGTATTGTTGTCATCTTTTTTGGCAGCAGCACTGATGTCGGTTGTATCCATGGTATTATTGGGGGATACAAAGATGTTGTCATCAGGAATAGATTTTTCAAACGGCTGATCAGGCGGTTGGTTGGGATACGCGTCGGGATCAGCATCAGGGTCAGCAGGAAGTTGATGAGGTTGATGAGGTTGATCGGGATACGCGTCGGGATCAGCGTCAGGGTCAGCAGGAAGTTGATGAGGTTGATGAGGTTGATCACGGGCAGCAAAAGAAAAATCAAGGTCCTCCTTGATGGTTGCTGGTGATGTAGGAAAAGATGAGGGATCCGTTGAGGGATCTGCTGACGTGGGGACTAATTCCGCTTGGAATTCGACATTGTTTGGATTGTCTGTTCCTCGTTGTATATATGGACGGACGTAGCTGATGTGAACTACATTGGTCCAAGTTGGATTTTTGTCATCCTGGACTCGGATTACGACGTCATTGATTTTTTCAAGGACAGAATATGGTCCTTTATATTTTGCAGACCATTTTTGTCCAATGTATGTTGAGAGATCATGACGTTGAATGAGCACTTTGTCTCCAGGAGAATATTGTTGTCCTGTTTGATGTTTATTGAGTCTTTGTAGATATGTAGACTGCGCTTTTCTGATGGCGGTTTGGGCCTTTGTCCTGATGTCATTCAGATGTATCACTTTGTCATGATGTGTGGCTTCATTTTTGTCAGAAAAAGTTGGGATCCAATTGAGACAAGGCTTTGTTCCTGTCACCATTTCAAACAGTGACATCTGCAGGGCTTTGTGTTTTGCTGAGTTGTGGACCCAAGCAGCAAATTTCAATAATTTGTCCCATGAGGATCGATTTTCCGGGTCGAGGTAGATTGATAAATATTCATGAAGTTCACGATGGGCACGTTCGTTTTCCCATTTCCTTGTGGACAATAAGCTGTTGTAGTATGTGCTTTTGCTCCCAGGAATTTTGCCATGTTGCGGGAAATAGCACTGACAAAGTTAGTGCCACAATCCCTGAGAATTCTCTTGGGGGCTCCAAAGAGGCAAACCCAATCGCTAACAAATAATCTAGCAGTGGTTGCAGCCGAAGCCTCGGCCATTGGTGAGAATACAATCCATCTGGAAAGTCTGTCTTGGGTGACCAGAATATATTGGTAACCTTTGCGGCTAGCGGGTACTGGTCCCACGACATCAATGCTGATGTCTGAAAAGCACTCAGTAGGGATCCCAGTTGATAAAAATGGGGTTTTATGCGAATAGTTCTTTGCCTGTTGGCACACAGTGCAAGAACGGATATAATCCGCTATATCCCTTTCCATATTTGTCCAGTTGAAGTTGAGTTTGATTGAGTAGATGGTACGGTCGACACCTGCATGTCCTTTGGATGGGGGATCATGATGGAGTTGGATGATGTGATGCCGTAAGTTAGGAGGGATCCACAGTTTCCACTCTCCTTTCTCATCTTTCCAAATCATGTTGTCCTTATGTTGGTATTGAGGTCCCATTGGCAATTGGGCCACTTTCCTTGTCTCTTGTTGAATGATGGTTGTCAGGATATATGGCAGCAGGTTGTTGTTTTGCAAAGAAGGTTTTAAGTAGGCACATGCATGATTGATGGTAGGTGGATAACGGCTTAGAGCATCAGCATGGGGAATTTGCAATCCCTTTTTGTATTCTACCCAATAGGAGTATTCATTTATTGTTGTAAACCACGTAATTGCTCTGCAGCTATCGTTTTGTTGTTGATGGCTGAGATACGGAATAGTGATGTGATCCGCTTTTATCACAAAATGATGTCCCCATAAATATGATTGGAATTGGTTCACTCCGTAGAATACTGCCAAAATTTCTCAATCAGTGTTTGGATAGTTTTGTTCAGCTTGGTTGAGAGTCTTGGATGCACAACCAATGAGAACTTCTTTTCTGCCCTCTTTTTGAGTGAGGACAGCTCCAATGGCTAATGCGGAGGCATCCGTTGTGAGAATGAACTCTTTTGAAAAATCCTGGAAGGATAGGATAGGTGCAGACAGCATGCAGTTTTGAAGATCCTTCATAGCTTTTTGTTGAGCTGAAGTCCAGTTGAAAGTAGATTCCTTTTTGAGGAGGTCGTATAAGGGTCAAGCATGTATGGCAAAATCCTTTATGTATGATTGGAAATAACCAACCAATCCCAAAAAGGCTTGGATCCCTTTGACGTCCTTGGGTATAGGGAAATTTTGTATTGCTTTTACTTTCTCCGGATTAACTTTGATTCCTTCCTTGCTGATTAAAAATCCGAGGTATTCAATTTTACCAATCCCAAAAAGGCTTGGATCCCCTTGACGTCCTTGGGTATAGGGAAATTTTGTATTGCTTTTACTTTCTCCGGATTAACTTTGATTCCTTCCTTGCTGATTAAAAATCCGAGGTATTCAATTTGTGTTCTAAATAGCTGGCACTTGCTGAATTTAACTTTGAGTCCAGCTTTATCTAGCCGTCGTAAGATGTCGTCCAAATGTTTGTAATGTTTTTCAGCATCCTTGGAGTAGATGACAATGTCGTCAATGTAAATGTAGGCGTAAATTCCAAGGCATCCATCCAAGACTAAATTCATAAGGCATTGGAAAATTGAAGGGCTATTTTTCAGTCCCATTGATAGCCTGATGAATTCGTAATGTCTTAGAGGTGTTGAAAAAGCAGTTTTCCAACGTTCTTCTTCACGAATCTTGAGGTTGTAGAAGCCATGCAATAAATCTAGTGCTTTAAAAAACTGAGCACTTCCAAGTTCTTCAAAAATTTGATTTATGGGTGGTAATGGATGGGGATCCATGATGATGTGATCGTTGAGACGCCTAAAATCCACGACCATTCGCCAGCCTCCATCCTTTTTCTTAACCATTAAGGTGGGGCTGTTGTAAGGACTCTTGGAAGGCCTAATTATTTCCTGGTCCAGTAATTCTTCAACATATTCAGCCAGGAGAGGACACATCCCGAAAGGGATCGGATATTGTTGCGTATAAATTGGAGTTGGTGTGTCCAAAGGTATATCTGCTTGGTAAATTTCGCAAAGTCCAAGGTTGTCAGTTTTTAGCGCCAATACTTTCTTGTATTTTTGAAGCAATGTCCGCATTCTTGGCATGAGTTGTTGAGGGCATTCTGAATGTTGCAGGTTTTCCTCAATTAGTTTGTCGATATTCTGTTGTTCAGCCTTTCCATGGATTTGTTCCTTGTCTTTGTTGATGGCAAAGATCTGCTTTGGAGGATCATAATAGAAATAAGATCCGTAGGCTATAGTATGCCTAGGTTTTAGCAGAATATCTTGGTCCGTGAGGTTGAGACAGAGAACATGCACTTTTCTTCCAACAGCAAGGTTGCCATGCTGTTGATTGTGAATATAGATGTTGGTCTTCTCTTTGGGAAAAAGATGAGCTTTGGCTGGCTTTGCTAATATGATGCGTTGAGTCATCTTAGGTATCTTGATATTTTTGGATGGATATAACTGGAATTGATGTGTTTCCTCAGGATTCTTTGTTGCGGCATGAAAGAGTCTCTTGAATCGAAATCTTGAAGTTTGTTTGGCGAAGAAAGGTATTTTTTGGTGATTTAGTTGAATCAGACTTCATGGATAGTCAATGTTGGCATGCAGTTTCTTCAGTATGTTGTTTCCCAATATGCCTTCAAATCCTGCTTGTCTCATTTGGGTAACAAGAAAATGGGTCTTGATGGGTTTTGCTAAACATAGTTCAGTCCAAATTTCTCCCATCAAAGGTACTTGATTTCCTTCTAGGGTCGAGATTGTCGAGGTTGTTGAATCAAGGTAAATTGTAGGATCCAATATTGTTGAGGATATCAGAGATACTTCAGCTCCAGTGTCTACCAAGAATTTAATGGGTACACTGGCAGTGGTTGTTGAGATTAGGATGACCGGTAGTTTCTGTGGGGCTTCTTTGGACGAAACTCCGGTCAGTACTCATTTCCCAAATCTGAGCATTCTTCTGCTGTGAACATGAAATCTGTTTCTTCATCTTCTGATAGGGACGGGTTATCTTCAGTTAGATGATGCACATTTCGGTTATTGGCAGGATATCCGTAGGGTTGGTATTTGCTTTGGGGATCCTCTTCCCCTTCTCTTGTTTTTTGGGTGTTATTTGCTGAAAAAGGGCTCTTGCTCCTTGCTCGTCTGTGTGGATGAGGACTTCTTGATGGAGATCTGCTGTAATTTCTGGATTGGTTTGTCCTGGACGGGGTAGAAGGTCTTCTTTGCGGTCGAGAACGGTTATTGGAAGATCCTCCTCTATTTCGATGGTTGTTATTATAAGATGGCATACGATTTGAGAAGCCAACTTGTTTTCTTTCTCCTCTTTCTTGTGGCTTCTTATTCCAGAAAAAATCCTTTTGGAGGTGTCCCACTTTTCCACAAGTGTAACATGATCTTGTTTCTCGTTCAGAATCTTGAAGTCCAAAGGTGTTCAGATTTTTCATTCCTGTTTGTACTTGGTAAACGTCGTAATCTTCGGATCCTCTGATCCTAGTTTGTAGTAATTTGTTGTTCATAGCCATTTCAATGGCATGATCCAATGTTGAAGGGATTACTGGGAATCTGGCATAAATAGATTGCCTTAATCCTTGGATAAAATAGGTCTTCATCAAATCGTCGAGAAGTTTTTTGCTTCCTTGGTATTGTAATAATTCTTCTCGATACATCAGGTTGGAAGTAATGGCAGGCTCGTCGCCTTCTCTTCTGAGTATCTTCAATTCACTAGGTAATTCGCCCAGCATTTGGTTCCCCACTTGTCTAACTCGAGAGGCAAAATCACGCACTCTCTCGTTAGCTCCTTGAGCAATCTTTTGGAGATCCCTTATTCCTCCATTGATTGTTTTATCCTGGTACATGTCTTGCAATTGTTGAATAATGTACCTATAATCCTTTTCTAACAGTCCTGGTATTCCCAGGAGAAAGTTCTTAGCTGGTCCTTGTATCTTTTGCAATAAAAGCGTTTCCATTTGGCTGTTCGAGATATTGCCATCAGTAATGGATAATTTAAATATCGTCCACCACTCGAACCAGGATTGTTTTTCATCTCCTGTGAAGATAGAAATGTTGTTTATGATGGAGGTTGTAACTTGTATACTGCCAACTGGTCCATCTTCTTTCTTTGTTTTCATCTGAAAGAATAGTGCTTCCGCTGCACTTGGTCTCTGTAGCTGTTCAGCAGAGATGTTGTTTTTGAGGTAGGATTCTTTCAATACCATCATCTCATTTAATTCTCTTCTTTTCTGTTCTGACTTGTTTTCATTAAGTTGGGACAGAATTTTGGCTTGGATTCCTTCCAACAAAGCTGATGACTCTTGCATAGCTTGTACTGTTGGTTTGAGATCCTTATGGAGATCCATCCAATATTTCTTAGCAGCTTCGTGCACTTTTTGCAAATTTGTCAAAGTAAGTTTTCTTGGCTCCGTTATGTTGGGTTGAGCCAGTTCTTGCTGTACTGCAGCGATTTGCTGGTCAAAATAATTAATCTTCTGCTCTGCTTTTAGCACTTGTTGAGCAGCAGGGAGACGCGCAAATTCACAAAATTCCTCGTATGCGTCAGACATGTTTGTTCTAAAAATATTCTTCACTTTCTTTCCTTCAAAAATTACCTTCTTAAAAAGGATTTGCTAGAGATAAAAACTTTCTCTATTTGCTTTTCAGCCTTTTTTCCCTGGCCTCTAAAAAGCCTTCTGAGACATCTCTCAGGAATAATCACAATAATTTCTTTCCAGAAATCTTGTCTTTCAATTTTACTTTTACTTTTTCTTTTCTCAAATATTTTTCTCTTTTTCTTTCTCTTGGCTACGTTTTCTGGTGCCCTTTCGCAGGAATATTCAACACTCGATATGCGCAATATAAATGTACACTTTTTTTCGTTTTCTTTTTCACTACACGATAACACAATATATGTATATATCAATGACTTACTTGAGCTCCAATTGGTTTTTCAGATGCAGAGGTTTGAGATAACGATAGAAAGGTACTTGCCAGTCAATTTGCCAATTTCGTCAAATCTGACAATCTGGATACTTAGTTTCGCGGAGAGGAGACTACGCAAAGTACTTGCTCTCGGAGTTTCAAAAATTTGATCACTGGTAAAAATCAATTCAACACAAGAGGGTAACTCACCCCTCCCAAAAAAATGTCAGATAACGTAAGAGTTAAAACTACCGACTGCGCCAATTTTGTTATCTTAACTCGCTTGTAAAAATGTTCTCTTTGGTCGCGTCAATAGATAAATAAAATATTGGATTACAAAAATATTACTGCACTATATATTTCTGTTGCTTTGGTACACAGAATCACACTCGTATATATATATATATCTATTCCGATATAACAGTCACGCAAGTAGAGTCAAGACAATATAAAGAAGTCTTGCTAAAGTATTGCAAGTCTTCTTGAGAACAATCGCGAGAGTCAGGTCCGATTCTCTAGTGGGATTCTTCTGGGGATTTTGGGAAATGACTCAAGTTTATATAGCTTCTAGACTATTGGGTTCATGCGTATCTGAGTCAGGCAAACGCAAAGTCGTTGAACCAGAACAAGGAGAAAAATATATTCCTGGGAAAGTTTTCTTCCCATGTTCATCTGACTGAGAAAAGAAATCAAGGGAGAAGAAACTCGAAACATAACGTCGAGTATTTTGCAGGATAACACGTTCAATAGGATATAATCGTGCAGTTTTGTCCAAATCAATAAGTTTCCTCTTCTTCCCAAGCTTAAGAAAAGGTTTTGGGTTTTCTTCCGCTAGGAAGAAAATACGCGCTTTGTTTAAATAAACACATTTCTCCACGTAATCTATCGAAGCTTGTAATTTCTTCAATATATCGCACCCAATTATTCCTTCAAAATCTTGGTTACACACTTCAGTGACCAATAAATCTGAGGTGGTGAGGATGCAATTATTATGCAGAATTTCTGATGAGACAATCCCTAGTATGGGGATCTCTCTTCCTTCTATTGTTGAAATTGTTAGGGAAGATTCTTTTGGAATGATCTCTGGTCTTAGAACCATTAAAGATATCAGTGAGATTTCTGACCCAGAGTCCACAAGAAATTTGCAAGGAAAAACGGAAACATTTGGGGATAACAAAATTACAGGAAGTTTTGGGGACTCACTTGAAACTCCGGTCAATACTCGTTTCCCGAGTATGACATTGATGTTGATGGTTCCTTGTAATAACCTTCAGGCAACCATTCCTCCTCTGGTTCCTGATATTCTTGATAGTCTTCATGGTATTCTTCCTCTGTGTAGTCATTGTCATCAGCAATTGTTGATACAAAATTGATCCTTTGTCCTTGGCCTCTGCTGGATCCTTGCGTACCTTTTCCATGGTAGGAGGAGCAACCTCACGCATTCCACTGTTGTTGCGGAGGATTCCATGAGTTGGGCGCGTGTTTTCTGGTGCAAAGTATATCAACTTGCGCTTTGGCACTTGAGAGTCTTCATCTTTTATTGCCGGACATTCACTTCTAAAATGACCTTTTAACCGGCACCCGTAGCAGGTTGTCAATTACCATAAGTCATTGGAAGCGTTTGCAGTCACACTGGCCAAATATGGGGAGGGGGCTTGATCACTGGTATATGCCGATTTTTCATTATAATGTGATGACAAGTTGTTAAGGGTCAAATCATTTATTCCTTAAAAAGTAGATCTGAATTTCTTTCTTCCACAGATATTGCTAAGGCTACTGCAGCTTCAAAGGTAGAAGGGGTGGCGATTATTTTTCTGCCAATGGACGGTTTTAATCCGTCAACAAAAGCAGTTAATAAAAATCCATCCAACATGTTCTTTTTTGCCTGGTATTCCCATTTTTCTTGAACAAAGAAGGGATTTTCCATTAAAGCCTCAGGTTGATTTTCTCGTCTGACAACTTTTAATTTACCAGGAGCTTCCCCAACTATGAATCTGCCTTGTTTTCTAATTCTGGTACCAAAATTGTTAACCAATTCTGTAGGGCCTTGGGACATTTTAAAAAGATCCCTCATCCTCTTTTGGGGTATGGCCTTTCCATATCTATCTTGTAAAGTTTTTACGATTATTTGGTAATGCGCAGATTCTAAGTTCTAACCCATCCATTGAAGTAATGTACTCAAAAGCTTGCCCCTTCAACTTGTTCATCAAATTAGAACAAATACCTTCATTGGTGTAGACTCTGTCATATAAGGCTCCTTGAAACCCTATCCACCATTCACTCCAATGGTCCTTCCCTTCTCAGTCAAAGGGAGGAACCTGGCTCATTGCTATACTGGCTTGTTGTATTGGCAATGAAGGACCTGTTAGTTTCTTGGACTTTTTGACGTCGTAAAACATTAATTCATCTGCTGTAGGGTCAGTAACTAGATCTATTGACAGCTCTTGGTTAAATAGGGCTTGTCTTATCCCTAGAGCATCTGCGAGTTGCTGTTTCTTTTGCTTTATTTCCTCCTTCAATTGCCTTGACATTAACAATAATTGAGTGTTGTCTATTGCTTTTGAATGCATATCTATTTCTTCCAGATTGGTCTCCAGACTAGCTATTATTGCCTTGCTAGTTTCCAGAAGACCTTCTGGGGCTTTCAATAGCGCTAAACATGCATTTACAATTGCTTGTCTTTTGGCAGAAGGAGGTTTAGCCGCATTTGTTAGTTCAGCTTCTAGTTTTGCAATTTCTTCTTCACATTCTTGCTGACAGCGTTTAGCCACTTCAGCTTGCTCTTTAGGGGGCAAGTTAATGAAATGACAATTAAGTTATTCTGTTGTGTCCATCACTTTCGAGATATCCAAAGCCTATACTCTTACGCTAGTATTCATGCTGGCAAAATATTCACTGCACTTGAATTTACCTATAGCACTTGGTCAAATCTAGAAGAACACGTCACCGGGAGTGTTCTTGGATTTTTGCTCTCTGAGTCACTTTTAGAGTTGAGAACTTTTCTCACTTTCTGGCTCTGTTTGTAACAGGCGTTGCTATTTTTTCTCTAGTGCACTCACCAGGGTCAAAAAAGGAAAATCTGACTGCACAAAATCTGTTGTCGGAACTAGTTAAATTAGATGTTCACAATCTTCAATTTAGACGTCTCCAAATCTTTGATTGCCTAAACTTACAGTCGCAAGTTTGTCTTAACTAACCCCAACTATTTATTGTGAGGAGATTTTCTTATTCCTGTTGCCGGGATTGGTAAATTCACAACTCCTCAAAGTACAAAATAGTAAGACAGCTTTATTCCGTGTTCAACTTACGCTAGTATTCATGCTGGCAAAATATTCACTGCACTTGAATTTACCTATAGCACTTGGTCAAATCTAGAAGAACACGTCACCGGGAGTGTTCTTGGATTTTTGCTCTCTGAGTCACTTTTAGAGTCGAGAACTTTTCTCACTTTCTGGCTCTGTTTGTAACAGGCGTCGCTATTTTTTCTCTAGTGCACTCACCAGGGTCAAAAAAGGAAAATCTGACTGCACAAAATCTGTTGTCAGAACTAGTTAAATTAGATGTTCACAATCTTCAATTTAGACGTCTCCAAATCTTTGATTGCCTAAACTTACAGTCGCAAGTTTGTCTTAACTAACCCCAACTATTTATTGTGAGGAGATTTTCTTATTCCTGTTGCCGGGATTGGTAAATTCACAACTCCTCAAAGTACAAAATAGTAAGACAGCTTTATTCCGTGTTCAACAGCAGAAATGTATTCAGTCAATGTCCAGAGAAACAATGAGCGCGCAAGACAGTAAATACAGAAGGCTATATACATTTGGATGGCCAGTATGTCGCAATGGCAGACAGACCCGGATCTGACCTAGTTCAGCAAGGGTTGCGTAACCCTCGGTACGTGACTTGGTACGTGACTCAGAGGATTAAAAGTATTATGATGTAAATCCTGGAAAGAGTTGCAATTACCCTGGTGATTGCAATTGGGTAAAAATACAAAGAAATGCATTGAAATTGTGATTGGGGATTTAAAACATCAGTGCCTTGTGATTGCAATTTAGATTTGGGAATGATTTTGTTGCTGGACCACAATTGCAATTAGGCAATTATATTTTTGATTGCCATCAGCAACCCTGCCCAGGTGTGGCTGGGCAACCCCAGCTAGTTCATATTAAAATTGCTTATGGGCACATGCCGCAATCTGCAACATTTAGAAAACTTCTTTCTACCTGTTTTCTTTTCCACAGTTTGATTCAACAGAAATTGGCCTGTGAATAAAGACAAGAGTTGCCGCGCGATGCCCAGACAAAATAAATTCCGGACAATTTTTTTTTTCCAAAGAAAGATCAAACAAACAGCACCCAGTATGGGCTGGAAGGCAAGAAAGACACTCACGATGATAATGATGAGCGGCAGACGAGGCACAGTCGCCTTGCACCTGCTGTATTTCATGAGGTTGCCCAGTTCCAGTGGGTGGCGCACGTACGAGGCAACGAGGGTGGTGCACCGAACCGGGTTCCTGTTGCACACAGTCACGGTGGGGAATGGCACCGTGGCCTGGTACTGGATGGACACCGACGTTGTCACCGGGAACGTCATGTAGTCCATGATGACAGTGGACACGTTCCAGAGTGTGGCACTCAGCAGGGCCAAGAACAAGAGCACCCAAATGGTGCGGCGGAGCCAGTGGGTGGATCGGTAGATGCGAGCCACGGCGCCCAAAGTCGTCGTGTCAGCAAACTCGGACGCCGACGCCAACACGGCATCCATTTTGCTGATTTGCTCATCACTCCTTGCTCTGGGTTCAGCACCAAAAGCATGATCGCCCATCATCAGGCCGTTATTGGGAGTCGGCATGTGCTTTTTGTCAGCACGAATTTAGCGGAGCTACAATGAGCCCCCAGCGGTAGGAGTACGAGAGATCCAAGTTGAATTCGTCGGCAGGATCGAAATATTTTTGATGAGATCTCGGCGAAAAAAATTGAGTATTCACAATACAGTAATTCCCGTATGCCCTGTAGGTTTTAAAATGTGTCAAAATGATTGAGAGACAGAGACATCAGCGAGAAAAACCGGGGAAAGGTTGCTTAATTTGTCGGCAAGAGTTTGCAGAACTTTCTCTTATTTTTTTATTTAGACAGGACAGGACTGTCATACCCCATCATGGTAAAAAAAAAAATCGTATATTGACAAGCGTTTAGTCACCATCAAAAATCCCATGGAAATCAAACCAAAATTTCAGTTATTAACCTCTATTGAGGTGATGAGATTGATGTATAATTTAACTTCAAGCACATTTTCCAACATTGCGCAAAAATTTAAAATGTTTCCTCTGAGTCACAGAAATATGCCGTACTTACTTCAGTACCAAACATCCTAAAGTAAAACACATACCAACATTTTTCAGTTGAGCATTTTGTACAAAGTCTATCCCAGGGTAAGACGCACACCCCACTTTTAGTGACTTGCCACAACCACAATATTTCATCAATAAGAGCTTCCCTTTAGACATGAATTGAAAAAATTCTAAAAATTGTGACTTTCCTCATTGAAATATGTTTTTTCTGTGGTCCAAAATTTTCCATCATAATCAAGTATGAATGCACACCTGAATTTCTCACAGTTTTTAAAAACATTACTGGCCCATGACTCACATACCCACATGAGGAAATTTGTGAAAATTTGAGATTTGAGATTGCCAGAGCACCTTCTCTTCTTATGTCCAGCATTTCATATGGAAAAAAAAATGGATAAAAATATAATGGATTCTTATCAGCTTAAGAAAGATTTAAAAGTACTGAAATTCAATGAAGAGACACTTTCTGAAATCTTGAAGGATCAAGATAAACTGTTGGCTTCATATGATTTCTCATCAAAGATTCTCTCTAAATTGTTCATTCAACTAAACCTCATACAGAAGCAAGCTGAAGACCTTGTGCTTTAAATAAACTTTTACAGCTACTTTGTTTTCAATGTCAGGAAATGGGTGCATGCATACATGTATGCATGTCCAGTTTTATTTTGTGGATTGTGTTCTCTTTTATTTTTGTCATCAACTTGAGCTTTGTTTCCTGCTTCAAAGTGATTGAATGTCTTTGAGGGGATTTTGGTTGGGTGGGGAGGGGGTTTTGATGTGGCAGTCTTGGTTGTGCCTTGTGAACACTGAAAAGCGGCAAATAAAGTGTTCTGTTCATTCATTCATTCATACTTGATTGCATTTTTTCCCCCCAAACCCTTGAACTGTTTTCTGAAACTCACAGGATGACTAACCTATGTTATTCTGTACACTGTAGTACAGTGGGACACCAACACACAGACACTTCCAAACACAGACTTGATTTGACTTATATAGGGACATTTGAAACTAATTTACTGTACCCAAGCATCCCAACAATATCCGGTGTTGTGGGAACTTTTCGCTGTTTCTAATTGAATGAAAAATTTCAAGTTTCCGAAATTTTCATCTCTTTTGAAGAAATTGAGCTATTTTTATTCAGAAAAAAATCATTTCAAAATTACTCAAATTCTAAAAAAAAAAAAGTTAGTTTTGAACTGCTTTTTCCGATTTTTTCAGTTATCTGTGCACCGTATGAGTAAACTAGTTATATTTCTTTGCTTCTCGAAGTCCTTTCGCTGCTAGAAGATCAGATTCTATGCGGTTTTCTTCTTCACAATTATGCTGTTTTCTGTATCTTGAAGTGGCCGAGAAACAATTTGTCGTTCAGTTTATGATGACTTGATCCTAATATTTGATAATCAGGAGGACCAATACAGTTTGTTATCATTGAAGTCTGTGGGAAAACCTAATCCAACACACGGATCTATACGCTGACATTCAGGAAAATAAGGTCCATGCACCAATTACGTCCGTATGTNCCCATCATGGTAAAAAAAAAAATCGTATATTGACAAGCGTTTAGTCACCATCAAAAATCCCATGGAAATCAAACCAAAATTTCAGTTATCAACCTCTCTTGAGGTGATGAGATTGATGTATAATTTAACTTCAAGCACATTTTCCAACATTGCGCAAAAATTTAAAATGTTTCCTCTGAGTCACAGAAATATGCCGTACTTACTTCAGTACCAAACATCCTAAAGTAAAACACATACCAACATTTTTCAGTTGAGCATTTTGTACAAAGTCTATCCCTGGGTAAGACGCACTTTTAGTGACTCGCCACAACCACAATATTTCATTAATAAGAGCTTCCAAGTTTCCTTTAGACATGAATTTAAAATCAATTCTAAAAATTGTCACTTTTCACAATTGATCTCATTGAAATATGCTTTTTCTGTGGTCCAAAATTTCCAATCATAATCAAGTATGAATGCACACCTGAATTTCTAACAGTTTTGAAAAACATTACTGGCCTATGACTCACATACCCACATGAGGGAATTTGTGAAAATTTGAGAAAGTAGGGTTACTTGAGGAAATACAGTAAGTAATGCTATGTTTTCTCCATTTTGGGGAGCATTAAACACTTTTTTTTCAGTCCAGTAAAATTTTTAAATTTCCATATGTACAGCAGTCAAATTTTGGCAAGCTGCCAAAGATTGCATGCCATAATTTGGCTTTTTGAAAGAGAGGGAAGTTTATGGAAGGGGAAAAGCTAATTTTGAAGGATGATGAAATCTTTGATCTTTGAAAATTCTGAGTCAGTCGGATATCTTTTCGTGAACATGAAAGAAAGCATTGCTTTCACTAATCTTTCTACTAAATTAAAAAATTCTGGATCCTCTGCATAAGGAATTTGGAAAATTAACTGAAAGTTGACAAATGTACACTGAAAAGAGGAATAACAATTGAATATATTTCAATCTGAAAGATAATAAGGACATCGTGTAACATGTGTCTGTGGCCTTTTGCACCTTGAATTAATTTGCCTACTTGAAAACGCATCAATTAAGATTAAGCTGTCAGGATGGCCAAGAGGTCTAAGGTGCTGCGTTCAGGTAACAGT
The DNA here is from genome assembly GCA_905338405.1 of Notodromas monacha. Lineage (NCBI taxonomy): Eukaryota > Metazoa > Arthropoda > Ostracoda > Podocopida > Cyprididae > Notodromas > Notodromas monacha. The sequence goes on along the minus strand of CAJPEX010003318.1, from coordinate 15,178 downwards.
CTGGTTCTGCAGGCGTGGGTTTGAATCCCACTTCTGCAATTGTTTTTTTCATTTTTTTCATTTTTTTGTCCACACTGCGGATGCTCTACTACTTGATTAGGCAGCATGTTATTTGCTTCCAATTTTCTTACATTTGTTATCCGCCCTTCCACGGATGCAGGAAACAATGAACAACATGGTTAATGTGAACCTTCCAGCGTTCATCATGCTTGGAACACCCTTTTGTCGCAAAAAAAACAAACATATTATTTGATCAGTTTTCGCTCAATATCGCAAAATGTGAGCATCAGACCAGAGAGCAAAATCATTCAAACTATTTCTTCCTTTTCTTTCACCTGGTTGATTCCCCGTTGGAAAATGTAAAAACAATTGAAACTCCGCAAATGTAGGATGCAGATTTGATTCGCCAACGGGCTTCGAACCTTGGTTTTTTTTTCTACGCCCATCATCATTCAAAAGCAGAAAAAAGTGTTCTTTGGAAATTCATTTGCTCTGAATACAAATTTCAATTCAAAAAATGAGTCCTCACTCCTCAGGCACTATCACCACAGTCAAAAGCAGCTGAGAGATGTAGCATGATTTTTTGCTCTTTTTCTGAAAGGAGTGACGAAAATGACCAACTGTCAATCAATCAAAATTTAGTCACATCATTTTTTTCGCTTCTTGATCAGAGAGCAAATAAAAATCAATGGAGACCATGTGGCCAAAAATGATTCGATATCAATGATTATTCGTACTTTCACACAAAAATTCAAGTTTATTTTCATGAAAGCAGAGCCAGAATCGGTAACAGCATGATCAATGATATTTTGTCTGATTCTCTTATGAGGCAATATTTTGAACCTTTCTTACTTGATTGCATTTTTCCCCCCCTAACCCTTGAACTGTTTTCTGAAACTCACAGGATGACTAAACCTATGATATTCTGCAAAACACTGTAGTACAGCAATGTGACCCCAACACACAGACACTCCAAAACACAGATGCGATTTGACTTGGTGACATTTAAAACTAATTTATCCAAGCATCCCAACAATATCCGGTGTTGTGGGCACTTTTCACTGTTTCTAATTAAATGAAAAATTTCAAGTTTCCCAAATTTTGATCGCTTTTGAAGAAATTGAGCTATTTTTCCATAAAAAATAATTTAAAAATTACTCAAATTCCAAATAAGAAAAAAAGTTAATTTTGAGCTGCTCTTCAGAGTTTTTTTCCAGTTATCTGTGCACAGTATGAGTAAACTAGTTACAAATCTTTGCGTCTTGAACTCCGTTTGCTGCTAAAAGATCAGATTCTATGCGGTTTGCTTCTGAACAATTATGTTGTTTTCTGTATCTTGAAGTGGCCGAGAAACAATTTTTTGTTCAGTTTATGATGACTTGATCCTAATTTTTGATAATCAGGAGGACCAATACAGTTTGTTATCATTGAAGTCTGTGGGAAAACCTAATCCAACACACGGATCTATACGCTGACATTCAGGAAAATAAGGTCCATGCACCAATTACGTCCGTATGTTTTTGATAATCAGGAGGACCAATACAGTTTGTTATCATTGAAGTCTGTGGGAAAACCTAATCCAACACACGGATCTATACGCTGACATTCAGGAAAATAAGGTCCATGCACCAATTACGTCCGTATGTTGGGGCCACACTGTAATTTCTGTTTCAACAAGCTGGGGACGATTTGCGACCTCTTCTGGCTCCAGGAATGACCAGACTGGTCAAATGGCTTCTCGTTCGATTAAACCATTAACCCTCAGACACAACACCCTGTATGAAGGGAAAAATTTAGAGTTGAACAAATACGTCCCACATTTCCCGAAAACCTTCATGAATAAATAATTTTCCCATCTACTGGACGAAGGGGGAATCGCTCCTTGTATGAACGCCTCTGTATTCAGCAATACTCTGTTCCTGTGCTATTTCCCAAAAATTGAGTGGATGGTTCGCGTATCACAACGGCCTTTAATCAGACAAGCAAGCCTCATTTTCTGTATTGTGATGCATTGAAAGATTAACAGCTACTGCGAATGAATTTCAATTTATTCGCCAGCAAAGATGAGTAAACATTTCAAATGTCAAGTGCAAGTTTTCGCGATTGTGGAATTAACTCATTCATCTGCGACGAGTTGACGACTGGACAGAATCACACTCTTTTTTTTTTTTCATAAACCGTTTCTCTTTATTATTTTTCAATCTTTCAAGGTCACTATTTTGTGCATGACGCTCACCAAGCCCATTTCCATGACTTGGTTGAAAACTGGATGATCAAAAAAATAAATAAAACTTCGAACAAGGAAGTGGTACAGTACAGTGATTGCGGTACTACAAATTTTAGATTAAGAAGCGACCATTTTAGATTTGGAGGAATGTAATCATACAATTAATGAGTCGTGTGACTCGTGTCTGTGTTACGCCAAACACATATGCTTGACCTAAATATACTGAGACATAATGCACTTTTCTACTCACATGCAGTACAAAACAGTCACACCCAGATAAAACACCACCATTTGTCCAGCAGAGCAATTTTGGCAGTTTAAAGGGGTTGGTGGTTTATTGCATATTTAATTTCAATTATTCAATCAAAAATACTCAATTTTCCCATTGAGATTCAGGTTAGGTATAGAAACTTCAGCAATTTCCCAAAGAGTATTGCTGTGATCAATGGATTACTCTATCAGAAAATAAATTTTGCTACATCAATTTATTCAAATTTTAACATTTGGTCAATATATTTTTAAAAATGTGCAACAAAATTACCATTATTATTATTTTCTTAAAAATACAAGATCCTTGAAAGAAATTATAATTCTACCCCAATGTTGGCATTGTAACAAAGACAAAACTAACTGGAAACAGCACTTTTGTTTCATCACTAATGCTGGCAGATGGCGGTTAGCGTCTTATTCAGGTTTTCTATAGAATTTAACATAAAGGAGATTTGTTTTATTTGAAATGTTGGTGGTTGCCAAGGGTGGTGCTTTATTGGGGGGCGCCTTAACAGGGTTTGACTGTGTTTATGCTGTGTTTGTATATAATCAACAGAAGACTATAGTTCTACCTTTTGTCCACTTTTCTACCATGCAAGACATTTTTCATTTCAGCTTATTATTGGCATAACAATGAGCGGTTAATTGATGCATATCATTATTCATTATTGCGATCAGACTTTGACATTACAGTAATTGAAGAAAGTCTTCCTGTTATGCGTATATGAGGCCAATACATGCAAAGGATCTCCTACATATATACAGACTTCCTGGCGATACGCAAGTGGCAATTGTAGTGTCTTTTGATCAATAAGAAAGGGTTTGGGCTTGACATTCATATGTATATTTTAGCTTTTTGTGCAAACGGTCAGGACCAGCAAATTAAATCGAACTAAGGAGTGGCCCGAAGCCACTCCTTAGTAAAACACGCGAAAGAATATTCAACCTGTCGGAACCATGACAATTTCGAATTGAAATGATGCATCAACAACCGACAAGTTTTGTATGCCAAATTGCGCAACGTCTCTCACACTCCAGAGAAAAAACATGAATACATTTACCGTAGCTTTTCGGGCACAATTATGATGTGCAGTTAAAATTAAAAGGAAGCGAAACATTCACTCTAAAAAAATAAAACAATCATATGTAGATGGTGTGAAAAAAAACTTCCATGTTCAGGCAGACATTTTCGGGATTTTAAATGGATTGTGCCTCACTTTTCTGTTTGGACTGCATGTTTTAAAAAATTCATCCCCTCAAAACTTGGAAAAAGTTTGGATTTTTCTTTCGATTTCCAAAGAATGTAAACGGCTGCACCTAAATTTATCCCAATGATTCATGATTTTATAAAAACAAAAGAAAAGTTTGACTTCACACAAAAATCCGAACGTAGTTCAGCTATTCTGTAGTGATTTGTAATACAGTCAAACCCCCTTAAACCGCCCCCCGATAAACCGCCACCCTCACCTCCCGCCATATTTTTACCCCAAACAAATCTCCCCAATTTTAAAAGGATGGGGAAACCTCGATAGACCGCCATCCGCCATCTGCCAACAATTTTCTGGCCTCAAATAGGCACTTGCCCTTGTTTTTTCACCTCTTTAAACCGCCAATTTGGAGAGAGATTCAATTTTAAAATATGAACAGAATGCAATGGCTGAAAAATCAATTACAAATGGATGCAATATTTGCTACAAAATTAAGCAAGAACACTAATAAAAATGCATAAGAAGTCATATATTAATGTAAAGGTATTCTTCTTATATCCATCATGCTTTTTCTTAATTTTTTTGTCCTGTAGTAATTTTGTAGTGAACCAGTACCCTTGATAGACAGCCACCCTCGTTAAACTGCCAAAATCTTGCTGCACAGATGTTGGTGGTTTAACGGGGTTTGACTGTATAAAAAAATTTAAATATCCTACAGCTTGCCCCAGAGCCTAGCATTCTCAATGTTGATATTCTTGAGTCTGATTTGGTTGCCTACCAATATTTTTCTTGGAATTCGTTTGTTATTTTTTAATTTGGTTTGGTGAAAATTTCATTTTATTAGCAATGATGGTGATAATTGTGGAAGAAAATGCATGTATGCCTGGAGGGATATTAAGTTTCAAATTTTGTGCCTCCAGGTTTGTGTTCTTGTGCTTTCCTTTTCTTGCCTTCTTCTTTTACAGCAGGTTTTGGTCAAGGAGACCGGGAAGGGATGCTGCTGAGGGGACAGAAGTCTCCTGTGCAATTTTTCTTCGGGACCGGAAATTTTCTAAGCCGGAGAGGAATCGGGAAAAATGCGGCGCTTGCGCATGGCAAAATTCTTGTTCCTGTTCTTGTTTTTTTTAAATATGTAGTTGCGTCAGGAAGAGAAAAAGGAAAGAATGTGGTGCAAATTTTGCGGAGCTTTTGGGAGCTTTGACACAACAATTTTTGAGCCTGTACGAGAAGGGGCATTTTTGAAGACCCCTGATTTTAGCCCTTTTACTCTGAAACTGTTTATGCTGCTGTTGGAAAGATAAATCATCTACTGTTTTCCTGGTTTCCTGCTGGAGTCATTCACTTTGTAGTACACAACTCCACAAGTTTTTGTTCTTCTGGCTCCAGGAATGACCAGACTGGTCAAATGGCTTCTCGTTCGATTAAACCATTAACCCTCAGACACAACACCGTGTATGAAGGGAAAAATTTAGAGTTGAACAAATACGTTCCACATTTCCGGAAAACCTTCATGAATAAATAATTTTCCCATCTACTCGACGAAGGGGGAATCGCTCCTTGTATGAACGCCTCTGTATTCAGCAATACTCTGTTCCTGTGCTATTTCCCAAAATTCGAGTGGATGGTTCGCGTGTCACAACGGCCTTTAATCAGACAAGCAAGCCTCATTTTCTGTAGTTTCATGTATTGAAAGATTAACAGCTACTGCGAATGAATGTCAATTTATTCCCCAGCGAAGATAAGTAAACATTTGAAATGTCAAGTGCAAGTTTTTGCAATTTATGAATCTTTTCAATCATCTGCAACGAGTTGACGACCAGACAGAATGACAGTCTTTTTTCACATACCGTTTCTCTTTAATTTTTTTTTCAATCTTTCAAGGTCACTATGTTGTGCACGATGCTCACCAAACCCATTTTCATGGCTTGGTTGAAAACTGGACGATCAAAAAAATAAATAAAACTTCGATCTACGAGTGGTATAGTACAGTAATTGTGGTACTACAAATTTCAGATCAAGACGCGACCATTTTAGATTTGTAGGAATGTACTCACACAATTAATGAGTTGTGTCTGCGTTATGCCACACACATATGCTTGACCTACACTCCTACAGCATATACTGAGACTAAATGCACTTTTCTACTAACATGCAGTATAATACAGCCAAACCCAGATAAGACGCCACCATTTGTCCAGCGCAATTTTGGTGGTTTAAATGGGTTGATGGTTTATTGAATATTTAATTTTAATTATTAGATCAAAAATACTCAATTTTCCCTCAAATGTCACAGAGATACAGGTTATGTATCAAAACTTCAGTAATTTTCCAAAGAGTATTGCTATGATCAATGGATTCCTCTTTCAAAAAATAAAATTTGCGGCATCAATTCATTCAAATTTTAGGATTAGGTCAATATATTTGTCAAAATGTGCAACAAAATGACCATTATTATTATTTTCTTAGAAGTACAAGATCCTTGAAAGAAATTATAATTCTACCCCAATGTTGGCATTGTAACAAAGACAAAACTAACTGGAAACAGCACTTTTGTTTCATCAGTAATGCTGGCAGATGGCGGTTAGCATCTTATTCAGGTTTTCTATAGAATTTAACATAAAGGAGATTTGTTTCATTTGAAACTTTGGCTGTTGCCAAGGGTTGCGCTTGATTGGGGGAATCTTAAGGGGGTTTGACTGTGTTTATGCTGTGTTTGTATGTATAATCAACAGAAGACTAGTTTTACCTTTTGTCCACTTTTCTACCATGCAAGATATTTTTCATTTCAGCTTATTATTGCGATAACATTATGCGTAATATTGATGCATATCATTATTCATTATTGCGATCAGACTTTGGCATTACAGTAATTAAAGAAAGTCCTCCTGTTTGGCGTATATCAGGCCACTCCAGTACATGCAAAGGATCTCGTTTACATATGCAGACTTTCTGGCGAAATGTAAGTGGCAATCGTAGTGTCTTTTAATCAATAAGAAAGGGTTGGGGCTTGGCAGTCATATGCATTTCTTGGCTTTTTTTGCAAACGGTCAGGACCAGCAAATTTAATTGAACTAAGGATTGGCCCGAAGCCACTCCTTCGTGAAACACGCGAAAAAATATTCAACCCGTCGGAACCATGACAATCTCGAATTGAAATGATGCATCAACAACCGACAACTTTCGTATGCCAAGTTACGCAACGGCTCTCACTGCAGAGAATAATTCGATCGATGGCCTCGTACATTTATCGTTGCTTTTTGGGAACAATTATGATGTGCAGTTGCTGAAATGAAAAAGAAGTGAAACATTCACTTTGAATAGTCGTTTGTAGAGGCTAGAAAATATCCTCAAGTTCAGGCAAATATTTTCGGGATTTGAAATTTATTGTGCCTCACTTCTCTGTCCGGACTGTCGTAAACATTCATCCCCGCAAAACAAGGCAGAATTTTGGAATTTTCTTTCGAATTTCAAAGTGTAAACGGTGGAATTTAAATTTCTCCGAATTATTCATGATTTGAAAAAACAGAATGAAAGTTGGACTTCGCAAAAAATCCGAACATAGTTCAGCTGTTCCTTTGCGATTTGAAAAATAAAAATTCAAATATCATACAGCTTGCCCTAGGGACTTGCATTTTTGATGCTGATATTTTTGAGTCTGATTTGGTTGTTTACCGATGTTTTTTCTTGGAGTTCTTCCGCTATTTTTATTTACTTTTGCGATTATTTTATTATATTAGCAATAGCGATAATAGTTCTCAGATGAGTCGCAGTCGTGGTTTTGCACTGGCGCATGTGCATGCCAACTTTATTTCGAAAAATTTAAAACGTAGGTATGTGTTTAAAAAAAGCAATTATTTTCAAATTTAAATCAGCCTTCGTTTTCAAAAGAAAATTTCCACGAAAAATACATTTTAGTTTTTGAATTTGCACTTCAGAAGCATCTTCCAAATCGTTTTCCTTAAATATATCCTACAGTTAGCGCAAACTGTGCATTCGCCTTTCTATATTCATAATTCTTCTAGTTTTTCTTGAATCATAATTCAAAATTTTCGGTCTGGTTTACAATTTGCGAGTTCAAAAACAAATGTAGGAATATTTCAACGAACTGGAGAAACCTGGTTTAAAAAAAAAATTTCTTATCCGCTGAACTCTTCAAGACGGTCTTGTGAAAATTGAGGAATATCTGTTCTTTTATCGGAATAAAGAAAGAAAAAACCGGATGGAGTTTCTTCTGAGGACCCTCTTCTGCTTATCAATAATTACGTCATGCGCTCGTCGATTCTTTTACTGCAGGCATTTAAACTCCGAAGAAACACATAAAAACGATGATATATTTAACTCAAATTTGTAATTTACGCGTTCATTATGCGACACAATAAGGAGTGATGCCGAGTCGAACTTTAGTAGAGTATTTAAAAATGTTTAGAACGTAATTAAGTGAACCAACGTTTAAAATGTAAAAGAATATTCTGAATCGACACCAAAAGCAGACATTTCTTGCACAACACTGTTTCAAAAGCGAGAATTCAGGAAATCCTCTAATCATTTGCTGAAGGATTGCGTAAGAGGAAAACTTCGATGGGATGATGATGCAATCGTAGAGTTTTTGGCTGGTCGATGTGTCCTGATTTCATCTTCGACTTTCGGCGATGTTTGAAGCCACTTGATATCCAGGAAAGAGCCGCAGATTGACAGCAACAACTCCAACACTTCCAAGAATGTGACGACACAAATTCCTAGGTAAAGTCCAGTAGCTCCTCCGAGGTCACTGAGTGTCTTTGACAACTGAGAAATTGGCGAAAACGTGGAACGTTCAATGAAAAATTGAAAAGAGTCTCAGAAATCGACAAAAAATTGCATCAACAAACAATATAATATACGAGGAGCCATAAAAAAAGTTCTCGGGATAGAAATTGAAACAAAATTTCATTGAGCTAAAAAAATATTATTATTCCAAAAAAAAAAATTCTTAATTTGGCGCGAGGAAAAATTGGCCCTGTTGAAAATATTTGCAATATATTTATTTTAATTTCTCCGGCCGCTCAATGCGGAATTTTTGTGTGTTGTAGGCTTGTAGCTCAGATTTTACTTCAGAATTCTTGAAATTGACATGAAACTAATCCCAAGGGTTGCCTCCAAGTCTTTAAAGGTAATTGCGCCATTTTCATTAATAGCCAATGATTTTTCAATGGCAGAAACCCTTGGAATCAATTCCGTGTAAATTTCAGTGATTCTGACGGAAAAGCTGAGGTACACGAAAAAATCTGAAAGATTACACCCCTCATCTTTTCAGCGAAGAGCAGAAAGCAGCCGTATCAGGCTTACGTTTGAAAAAAAAAATTCTGAAAATATATCCTACAGAGTTGTATTTTTTCTTTCACCAAAAAATCGGGTTCTATTTATATTCCGAGAACATTGGTTGAATCCACTGCAGATTATAACCGTGGTAGGATGAGTTCCATACAGTAATGTTATGAAAGAAATCCCTTTATAAAGAGAGGGAATATGACATTTCAGTTTCACTCACATCGTACTTGATTTCTTCTTGAACCTCTTCAACTTTCAGAGTTTCGAAAAATATGTTGACCTTTGCGAATTCCCTGGATAAAATGCTTCTCCGTTCTTCCCCGCTTTTCGCATTCGTTCCAGCCAGCATCGTGATGAAAGTTCCGTACTTGAATGACAATTCCTCCTGGAGGATCATTGAGAAAGCTCTTGTTTGAGAATTGAAAAAATATCTAAAAATTTTTTGAAACGCTCAATCGTGCAAAAATCTCACAAAGTAAACGTATGATGGCCATTCGGAGCTTGACATTTTGACCTGGAATTGGTTCTCGCTAAAAAAAAAAAAAAGTAGAAAAAACGAAGACGCATTTCATGTCAATGTCAGTTCAGATAATGAATTTAACCTTGCCTGCAGGGTAAGTTACAAGTGCATCTGAGGGTTGGATCCGATTCCGGAGTAGTCAGCACTGCGTTGATGCAGGCACTTTCATTCTCTGCTTGAAATAAGTAATGGAATTCAGAGTGAAATAAAATGTTTCAACACCCATAGAGTAAAAAAAATGTATAGTTCCCTTTTTTCTCGTGGGTCCCAGCACGAAAGGGTTAAATCAATCTGTTTCTTCAATGGTAAAATATGAGAGAAGGAGGAAATTTCACCAATGTTGTAGTTGCAGACGGGGATCTTCTCATCATTCATAACCACACCATTATAGACCACTGGTTGCATGTAGTAAGGGTCACTGCAGTTGCATTTTCTGATCATTGCCAGCAATTCGCAGGCTGAATTGCATTCCTTTGAAAAACCGAAAGAAACTTCACTGTAAAACAAAACTTTATGTCTTGAATTATCATCTGCGACAGTGGACTTAACCTGAAAGAAGGTTTGGAAAGTCAGGATCACCTTTCTGAACAACTGATTCTGGTAAGAGTTTCATAATTTCTATGATGCACTGAACAATCACTGTTTGCTGCTGAAATTTTCATCAACAGGGTTACATTTATTCCCCATTATCAGAGAGTATGGGGGTCATTTTAATTTGTTTCAGGATCTTCATGTTAACCCAGGAAAATGAGAAAAAAATCATGTTGGGAATCAAATGCCTTAGTGGCTTAGTTGAAATACAGTGAGACCCCCAGATGCTGACAAATTTCGTGCATCAAGAGTGTCCCTAAGTTTGAATGTCCCTAAGTTGAGTCTATTTTTCCCATAGACTCAAATGATGTAATTTTGAATTGGTGTTTTACAGAAGAAATATCCTTCAGAATTTCATGAAAAAAGTTGTCCGCAAATTGAATTTGATTCAGGAAATATCTTTTCAATTCAATAAGAACATTTGCAGCATTGAATGGTGTACCTCTGTACAACATGTTGGCATCTGTAAAAATAACATTTGAGTCAGAAAGAGAGAAGGAGGTCCCTCTATGCTATAGGTAATATTTTTTAATTGTTTGAATGGATGGGAAAATGATGGGAAAAATACCAAAGAATTTTTATTGCATGGATCTTAGAGTTGGAAGTATCTGTTTCTTGCAAAAAAAAAAAAGAATGAAAAAGTCAATTTTTCCTGAAATTTATTGGCTATTTTATCATGGAGTGTCTGCATCCATAGTCGGTGGCCATATGTCAGGCCATTTTTCTGAATTTTTTATTGAGAAATAAATATACCTATGTCAAATTGTATGCATATCAATGTGTCCACATGTGGGGTCTCAGTGTAGAAAGCCCAAGAATGATCAGCAGAAAAGGCAATAACGGAATTCATATTTCCATCCTCTGCACTTATATAAGCAGCCTTTGTCTGGTAATGACCATGCAGTTCAAAACGGAAGGAATATGCAAGAAGGAATTCACTTCACTGCAATGTGTTGTAAAATGCTATCGGACAATCGTCCGAATGTACCTTTTGCGTATACTTCACGACGGGCTTCGTCTCAGGGCTGGTGGCATTTAAGAAGAACAGAGGCTTGAATGCTGATTCGTCCCAGGTGTCCCAACACGCTGAGGCGTAAGGAGCTTTCAATCGTGAAATCGTGGATAAACTGAGGGTGAAATCTGTTTCAGTATTTGGTTGGATGTAGTGACCTGCGTTTGTCGGATCAGCCAAAGTGCCGGGATCCGAAATCGCCACTCGTCCTCCAGCTCCAGCAGCCACAGAAGTAGGAACGTAGTCAATCTGGTTGAACATCAATTCAAAACTCATTCCTGGGGGGGAAAAACGGAATCAAAAATTCATTTACAATATTTAAATGCATGAAATCCATTACAAAATTTGCGGTAAATTCAAATGAACATTCAGCACGGATATATACCTGCCCAGTCCCCAGTTCGAAAGGATTTATTTGCAGACTCGAAATCCTTCTGTTCAGATACCCGGTTGAACGTGTAACAAATTCCGTAGGCTGTGTAAAATTCAGGAACAAATTGCCTGACACGGGAATTGAGAATATAAACTTTTTCTTTTAGATTAACGTCATTGATGTATACCTCCTCAACGTCTTACATACGTACTCAATTTCTCTGCAAGTTGACGTCAGGTATCGACAGTCGACCACGAACTCGTAAAAGCTTTCTAGGAGTTCATTGATCAATGGAGACAATGTCTTGTTTTTGAATACGGCTGCAAACTCGATGGAAAATAAGTCTGCGGCTGTAGAAAACGGATCATCATTGTCCTTATCCTGGGACAATTCAGGGAACATTATATCCTCCAAGGATATCACCCCACATATTTTGAATCTGTAATAGGAATGTGGTAATAATATTGCAAAAACGCAAAAAAGTAATCTTTCAGGGTCACACATCCAGGTTTTTACTTACAATATAATTGTAAATATAACCGAAAGGAGCTCTACTGTAATGTTAGAAATTAAGGGATTTACGATTTTCTTGGAAAATTATACTGATTGCAACCAGCATCGAGTACCATGTTTTCAGCAGGAGAGTTCATTCAATTTCTCAACTTAAAAAAATAAGGGCAAATGAAATATTATAATTGCAAACTTTTGTTCTGAAAATTACAATCTTGTAGAACCAAACACTGTACTGTGTGACCCCAAAATATGGACACCATGAAATATAAACAAATAAATTTGATGACACACTTATGAAACTTCAAAATATATGACAAAACATCTGGACAATACCTTAACATATAGGGACACCTCCAAAATCGTAATAATGTGAAAAAAAAATTATTTTTAAAAATTCTGCTATCCCTTGAACAAGGCGAGCTATATACTATGTTTATATCAATAAAAATTCAAAATTAATTTCTCCAAAAATCACTTAAATTTATGATCAAAATCAGGTAAATTCTGTTCTTGTTTTTTGATAATTCTCCATCATCTGTGAACAGTGTAGCAAAACTTTTACTTATTCTATTTTTTGCGGTTTTTTAAATGCCAGAATGTTGTGAATTCTGACAATCATCAAATGAAACATATTCATCCATCCATCAATCATTCAAGGAAACCAATGAATAAAATATTCTTCACATATTTTCCTTGCTTCACTCATCATCATCATGATCATGGACTTACAGGTCATTGATGTATTGATACAGGATCAGGAATGCTGAATCATCAGAGTCAACCCGTAGAAAATCGGTAAGATTTCTGAAGTAAGTTTCATTGCAAATGTCTGAATTCTCGATATCAAGCTCCTTTTGCTGCGAAGAATTCTGCAGAATATTCATCAAGGTTTGGTTCCATCCTTCCACCCACTGCTTGTTGGGGGGACTTCGTTCAGCGTCAAATATCTGTAATTTGATGTTTCAAATTTAAGCCAATGAGAAACAACTTCTCCATATTACTCATCAAGAAAAATGTGTGAGTGGGTGGCTTATCGAGGCAAAGAATCGGAATTGACACTGTGAAATCAACGACTACATGACAATAAAAAATGAAACAGTGGATTAAAAAAACCTGAAATAAAGCAATTCCAGTAGAATTACCGTAATTGATTTGCAATGGGCATGATACAATTTAGGTGTTCTGGTGACGCAGTAATCAATCGTTTTGCATATCAGTCATTTCACCACTTGAAATAAATTCAGAAATTCATAAAATTTTCATTCGAATTCCATGAGATTTTAGAAAATCAGGAGTATCGTATACCAAAGGGATATTGGAAAATATAAACTTCAATGGTTTTTTTACCACAATCAAGTCAGCCAGTAATTTACTGGATCGATTCTCAAATAAAATAATTTTCATCACAAAATTCAGTAATTAGTAAATTTCTTCACCTTTATCCACGTTGCATTTTTTAAATAAATTGAACAAAGTCTTCTGTAGAAAAATATGGTACCTAAATTTCCGTGCAAATTAATTTAATTCTCATTGTGGATAATTTGTCTAAGAATGACTTAAGCCCCTCTGTACAGCTGTACTTTCAAAGTTAATTTATATAGATGTCAGTTGGTTTGGAGATGTGTGGGGTAGCATCCACAATATCCCCTGATGGCTTCAATTGATTGAGTATATTTCATTTTGAGAGTTTAATTCCATCAGTGACTCATGCTCCAGGTCGACATCAAGTGATACATACCATTAAAGTCCCAGTGTTTCTGTTGGCGCATGAATTATACATGTTCCGTGTGCCAGATTTTCATCAGCAAATTTCCATGTTGCACACATTACATTACAGACTCTGAAAAAAAAAGATTGCGTGGAAATTCTGACACACTCACGACAGAGGCAATGAGTGGCGGTCGAGACGCTGTTTTCTTGCACCTGCTGTATTGCATGAGTTTCCGCAGCTCCGCGGGATGCCGGACATAGGACGCGACGAGTTTGGAGCACTGGACAGGGTTTCTGTTGCACACAGTCACCGTCGGGAATGGAACCACGGCCTGGTACCGAATGGCCACCGACGTGGTCACTGGATAGGACAGGTAGTCCATGACCACCATGGACACGTTCCAGAGCGTGGCGCCCAGCAGGACCAAGAACAACGAGACCCAAATGGTGCGGCGGAGCCAGTGGGTGGACTTGGAGATGCGCGAGACTCCGCCCAGGGTTGTGGTTTCAGCGAACTCGGATGCTGACATCCCAATGGATTTCTTCCGGGATGCACTCTTCAGCAGAGCGGAAACCCCTCGGGCAATCAGCATGTTTTTTTGATCCAGTGGGAATCCAAAGAAAAAAAAAAGCTCTCGGAGAAACACACAACGGGCGACCAAAAAATAAAAGTACAACTTGTTGATGGTATTATTTCAAGACTGGATTAAATAGATGGTCTGCCTGGATTGGAGGAAAGTACAGTGAGACCCCAAGATGAAGATTTAATTGGTGCATCAGGAGTGTCCCAAAGTTGAAATATCCCCAAGTGAAGTCTCATTTTCCCTCAGATTTACATTATATAATTTTTTATGGACAAAGTACTCACCAGGATTCCATGAAAATTAAAAAGTTCTTCCAATTTAAACTGCTTCAATCAATATATTTCAACACAAGAAGGACATATATTGGGGGATAAAATTGAATACTGATCTCTGTATACCCAGCAAATAATTTGGAAGTTGCAAAATGCATTGGGTGGCTTTGAATTTGCTGTAACAAATTCAAAGCCAAACTTATTCTTGCATCTGGATTCAGCTCCAAAGAATTTTTATATGCTGTTAAAAAAAATAAATCTATCATAAAAAATAACCCAAAACTTTAAAGATCTGTAAAAAGTTTGATAATTAAGATAGAAGGCTGTTCAAAAAAAAACAAAATGTTCCCCAAAATGAGGGCAATCCAAATGTCTCCTCATATTGAACAATCAATGCTCAATGAACACTTGATGAATGCTCAATTATCATTTGATGTACACTCAATCATCATTTGATGTTGCTTCACTTGAACATTGAATGATGATTGAGTGTACATTGAATGATAATCAAGAGTTTGTGGTCCAATAAATGTCAGGACCGCAATATACAGCACTTTCTGAGGTTCCCTCGCATGCTTCACGTTTGTTCCG